>MJUU01001121.1:2782-17019 GCA_002080025.1 Modiolus philippinarum
AATTGGCCAGGAATCCAAAATGGCCAGGAGTCAGTTTTGAATGATGTAATAAAGCATTTAATTGGGTGGATATCTGATTTACTTACAGTTATCCTCTTGTAAATGTACTAGGAGTGCAAATTTGATACCATGTCAGCAGTGCGACAAGTTAAACTGACCCCCATGGACTAATACTAATAAATACTCATCTAGAGAGTCTTAAAACTTATGAAATGAACTCTTCACCATATTAAAATGACAAATAAGTCTTTTCTTTATTTAAACCTGGCACCAACTTATATTTTCACTGCACATATTTAGAAATAATTGCATTTTCAATTGCAGGGGCCCACAATTTATGACCATACTTTGCCAAGTTTGGGCTTCAGATTTCAAAATTTAAAATTGAATTTGGTATAGAAATTCATTTTGCTTATTACAATTAGAAAAAGTGGATTGTAATCAACATTTTAAGCCTAAATATACCTAAACTTTTCAACCTGAAGGAAAAATTTTGATAAAAATTGAATTTCTGTCATTTGTCACATTTGCGAATAAAGTTGACCCATCCCTGACTTGTTGCGACAAACATTTTAGCACATATACTGTACTGAATCATTGCGAAAAGTAAAAACAGATATTTATTGACATATTTCAAGCAGTATAATGCTCATTGACTGATTCTGCTATACCAAGCAGCCAAAACTATACTAGCATATCCAAAAAAGTCAAAATTTGCTGAGTCAGCATTTTTTTCTTAATTTGAGGTCTCATTTGATGTTTTGATTCATATTATTCAATAAATCATTTAAATCTATTAAACTGAGCATAAAAAAGTAGGATTGATTGATACCAAATTAAAATATGACAATCTTGCAATTTTACCTATAGGTAGCACGGTACAGTTTCCTTTTCCATAGGCGACAATAGTAACATTTTCAAGATTTTCACCCATTCATAACTTTCACCTGGGATATTGAAGTATGCTCGCTTGTAGAGCATCCATTTAACTTTTAAAAAATACCAGTGAAATATAGTCATGACCAATTCCCTAAAGAGCCTCTAAGCAAAGTACACACTGCCCGTCAGTTTACTTGCGGTCTAAGTTGCGTTGAAGGGCATATTACCAATAATTCTAAAAAAAAATTAATCTCCATTAATAAAGGGCACATGAAAATTTCTTATATATTTTCTTTATCATAGATAATTTGTCTATTTGAAAAAAATACAACATGAATAATATACTTAATAACCAATCAGAACTCAGCTTTCAGTATTCACTCCTCTTTAGAATCTTGGGTACACAAAAGGGAAAAACCAGTTCTATGTTTAGAAACTGTACCGTGCTACCTATATGCAAATAAGCAATTCATCGGCAATGGATTTTGTGTCTTTTCATTGGTTCTTTGGTTTGCGTAAATCATTCATCAATCATTCCCACATCGAATTTCTTTCAACTTTGAATGAAATTAACATTAAAGTCTATGGAAAATTTGTTATTTGAACTTTGTTTATTTCGGTTAATATACCAAGAGTAGCGGCAAAAAATTAGAAAATGATGCATTTATGTTTTATTAGGGTCTTATTTAAAACAAAATAGCTACAGCGATTTAAGCTATGGCAAAATTCGTTGTGCGTACTTTAGACGTCTCCACATCAAACGGTCTGGATTAGATTAGCCCCAGGCTATTAAAAAAGCTGCACATGAAAAATGCTATCCATAAGCTCTGCTTTCTAATAACTCGTTGCGTATGTGTGGAAAATTTCTAACGTAACTCCTGTTTTTCAAAATTGGGTCTCGTGGACTTATTTCAAATTCCTGTCACAGGGGATTTCGCGAGGGGTTTATTTTTGCTTATTTCGCGATTGAGAGATATTCGCGAAAAGTTCCCCTACATGAATTTGTTTTTATTACAAAGGTAACGAAAGGTAAGCGAGAATCGCAAAAATAAAACCTCGTGAATAGGTTTATGAATCAGAATCGCGAAATTTAAACCACACTAAAATATTCTCTTTTACAGTATAGACCAATCTCCTTGCTTTCAATAATTGGCAAGACTATGAAAAAGTGCGTTTTAAAATATTTATTTAAGTTTATCCAAGCATTTTCAATTATAACAAAGTCCCAGTCTGAGTTTATGCCTAATGACTCAACTATAACCCAACTGATTAGTATTAATGATGACATCGAACTTGCACACGATTCTTGCAAAGAGGTCATGTAATTTTTGTGACATAAGTAAGGCATTCGATCGGGTCTGGCACGAAGGACGTTAGAAACAAGATTATCTTATGTAGATTTAAAAAGTACTTATCTGATCGACGACAAGAGTAGCCATTGAAGGTCATACATCACATTTTTTTTAAATTAATGCCACAAAGATCCATTTTCGGTCCTATTTTGTCTCTAATTTTTATAAACAGTATTCTTCAAAATATGTCCTGTAATATATATTTTTGGATAAATTACTTTTTCTAGATTCTGCATATGTAGACAAGAAGAAAGTACAACACATTATCTGTTATAGTGCAAAAATTTCGATAATGCCCAAGAACGTACAATTCAAATACTAAAATTTGAAAACTCGTCTCTTTGGCAGCGAACTACTGACATATGACAGAAATTATAAACATATCTATTACTTCTCCACAAAGTAATTATATATTTTGTTAAATACTGCATGCACTATTTATTGAATAAATATTTTAAAGTAATAATACAAACTGTGACATGAAAAGTGACATTATAATTATAATAACGATTTGAATAGATATTAGAAAGGTCTTACAAAACATTGAAAAATACAAACAAACAAAAAATTAAATAAGAATGGCATAAAATCTTGCAACTATTAAATATGGAGAAAAGACTCGAGTTAACATAAAAAAATAAAATAACTTCTGTGAATTTTGCTGCTTTCAAAAGCTCAGAATATGTTCAATTTCTCAATAATATTTCACGAAAGGATATGGAGTAAATGAACATGAGACCATAACACATATATATAACTCCGACTGCAATAATTTTAATGAGCTGTATGGCCATTTCGGAAACTAATTCCTCATCAGCAGCACTAGAACCCAAAGAAAGGAAATCCATAATTTTAAATAATGTTTGAAATGCAAAAAACCAAACGAAATCCGAATAATTAGTAATATCAAATATAGCTAAGGACAAATCTACGATGGAGGGAGTTAATCCTTAGGTTTTAGAATTTACATAAATTTAGATAATAGTAATTGAACAAAGTGTACAGTACAAGTACACCATATCTAAGAAAAATAAAGAGCATACATCTCTACCACGGGGACTTGTTTTACCAACTCCACACTGCAATAAAAGACAAACTCCTGTATTAAATATTTCACGAAAGGATATGGAGTAAATGAACATGAGACCATAACACATATATAACTCCGACTGCAATAATTTTAATTAAGAAATAGATTATTGCAAGCGGGCTCTATGCGAATTAGAACATGGGCAGACCTTATATTTGTCAATATTTTATACCGAGCGATAGCGAGGTATAAAATGAAGACAAATATAAGGTCTGACCATGTTCTAATTCGCATAGAGCCCAATTGCAATAATCTATTTCGATTCTAATATGTTTAACAAGAGTTTTGAACATTCGAAGCGGCTCTTAGAGAGCAATATTGGGTTTTGCACTAGAATTGAAATATGTCGGAAATGCATACAAGCACACATAAATGAACATAGAGAAATCTGTATTCGTTGGTTTATTAATACAAGTGGCTCATAAGCTTATGAATTAATACAAATAATCTGTTATAAAACATATAAAATACGGATATTTTAAAATCGAAGCGGGTATAAGTGTTAGTTGGTTGTATTTCTGATTTATTTTGAAGCCAAAAAAAGGAAAAGAAGAGGAATAAGACCCATATTTATAATTTTATTAACGTTAAAAATTAAAAATCTTTTATTTAAATCGTAGAGCATGATAAGCAACATCGATAAGATTTCATAACAACAACACATTCGTTGCTAGGTTACGGTTATGTCAATTTCAGTTCCGAGTTTTAAATTAAGTAACTGTTGTAAATTTCTATTAATGTCATTATTTCATGTGGATTTTTGGGTAATTCATCATTTAAAACTTTATTTACATAAAATTAAATGAATATTGAGTGATTAAAATGTGAAATTGTACATTACGAATATCCTTTTGTAAAAAATATACGCATGTGCGAAAAAATATTGTTGGAATTAGCACATAACTTTGTTTCCAAAGCGAAAGAGGAGGGTCATATTAGAATGAGCTGTATGGCCATTTCGGAAACTAATTCCTCATCAGCAGGACTAGAACCCAAAGAAAGGAAATCCATAATTTTAAATAATGTTTGAAATGCAAAAACCAAACGAAATCCGAATAATTAGTAATATCAAATATAGCTAAGGACAAATCTACGATGGAGGGAGTTAATCCTTAGGTTTTAGAATTTACATAAATTTAGATAATAGTAATTGAACAAAGTGTACACATGAGATATTATCTCATGTACAAGTACACCATATCTAAGAAAAATAAAGAGCATAAAGTCCGTTTTCTTGTGCCCAATACGTTGTTGGATGGGGTTTTCATTAAATTTTGCTTCCTGAATTCCTCTAAATATTTTGGAAACGAATTGTTGTCTGTTAAATGTTGTCCTCTCAACTGGTTTATGCAACCATTTGTATTGCTTTTGACGTGATTTTATAATTTATTTCCCTGAATAGCAGTTAAAGTCCCATTTAGTCTCTGCCTTAACGTTCCAGTTTTTGCTTTGGATACCGTAAAAAACGGGGTTTTAATTTTTGCGAATATTCGGGGATGGACTAAAATCGCGAAAATAAATTCCACGAATATCTTATGTATTCTTAGGATTTATGTAGGATCTTTAATAATCCGTGAAAATTTAAAACGCTTACATTTTGTGGCAAACATTTTCCACTCAAATCAGCGAAATTGTTGACCCGCAAAAATAACCCACTATATGGAATTTGATACGTATCAACAGTGCTGGGTCCAATGGATTTTAAAATATTTTAAGAAATCGAACCTTGCAATATCTAAATTTTTCTAAATTTTGTTGAAAACTATGGAGTATCTCCCTCACGCAAAGCTCTGTCCTTAGCTTATTTTGGCTTTAATTTTAGATCATTTTGGGTATTCGTTCTCTATCAGTTTTTTTTAACATATTTGATTTTATGGTCTTCCAAACGTTTAGATTTTATCTGCACTGAAGAGACATAAGTTGTCGAAATGCGCATATGCAGAAAATAAATTCACAGTAACATCGGTACTTAGTTTTTCAATATTAACAACAATAAAAGCGGTGCTTCATTGCTTGTCTTAAAATAATTCTGTAGATACTTTATCTCATGTGCATTTACTCCATATTCTTCCATTGTTGATTTATTCTAAGCGATATTAATCTATTTATACATGTCTTTTTTGATGAATTTTATCTTTGGCTTCCAAAATATTATAATTAACAATGAAGGGATATGAAATAAATGTACAGGAGAGAAAATCCGTACAATTACGTAGTAAAATCAAGCAATGGAACTCGTGTTTCCCTTCAAGAAACCTAGGTTTACCTTTCGCTCATAGGAAATACATAATAAGCCGATAGCCGATTTGATTGGTCGAAGAAAAATGTCAAGCCAATAAAAATGCGTTTTGAATAGAAATTCAAGCGATCTAAACGCGATGGTCTTTGAATATATTATTGATAGATACATAAAATTATATAAATAAATAGGCAAAAATAAAAAAAAATACATTTCAATTTCCCATTTCGCCCCCGAAATCTAAGTTTCTCTCAGAAAAACCTAGTTTTCACTACTGAAACCTAGGTTTCCATATGGAACATCGGGTTTAGCTTTGGAAATCCATAGAAAGCTGAGCTTTGCATGTATTTTTGAAGGGAACCTACAGTTAGGTGGCGAAACTCGAGTTGGGCTCTGGAAAACCAAGTTTTCGCCCCCGAAATCTACGTTTTCCTCAGAAACATCCAGTTTTCGCTACAGAAACCTAGGGTTCCCTACGGAAACTCGGGTTTAGCTTTGGAAACTCATGGAAAGCTGTGCTTTGCGAGTATTTTTGGATAGAAACCTACATTTAGGTGGGGAAACTCGAGTTTAGCACTGGAAAACCTAGTTTTCGCCACCGAAACCTAGGTTTCTCTCTGTGAGACCTAGTTTTTGCTACCGAAACTTAGGTTTCCACATGGAAACTCGGATTTAGCTCTGGAAACACTAGTTTACAGAAGTGAGAGCCGGGTTTTCCTTGGTTATGCTAACTTTCTCGTGCCATACTCCAAGACCACTTGGTGAAATTCACTGAAATTTTCATAGCACGTTCAGTGGATATCGTCACTAAGCAACCACTTTTCAAAATTTGATATGATGTGTTTCTCTTTTTTTGCTCACCTGGCCTAAAAGGCCATGTGAGCTATTGCCATCACTTGGCGTCCGTCGGCGTCCGTCGTCCGTCCGTCCGTCGTCCGCCCGTCCGTCCTAAACTTTTTCAAAATCTCCTCTGAAACCACTATGCCAATTTTAACCAAACTTGGTCTGAATCTTTACCATGGTATCTAGATTCAAAATTGTGTTCGATTAGTCCGAGGAACAAACAACATGGCTGCCGTTACTAAAAATAGCACATAGAGAAAAATTGCTGTTTTTGGCAAATAACTCGAAAACCGTTACAGATATCCAAAATCTGACACGAAGTAAAAAGTGATTAGCATGGCAAGATCTACCCGCCCTGCAATTTTCAAGAAAATCTGATTACCAGTTTTGGAGTAATTGCCCTTTTTTCGGAAATTTTTCAAAATTTTAATATTTTTTAATTTTTTATCAAAGAAACCAAAGCAGATAGAGGTAAACTTTAAATTGCAAAAATGTTCAGCACATCAAGATCTACCCACCCTAACATTTTGGAGAAAATCAAAAAACCTTTGTAGGAGTTACTACCCTTTTTTCACAGAATTTTCAAAATTTTCATATCTTTCGTCTTTTATTTCCAAAACTATTAGAAGATGAAGGTTAAGTGTAAATTGATAAAATGTTTGCCAAAATGGCTACCAAGAAAGGCGGGAAAAATCAACGTTGTCTGATTTCAATAAAATTTGGTTTCCAAATAGGTATTGATGTCGCAACATCAACACCAATGTTAAAAATTGTTCATCGAATGCCATTTTCAAAGTGGTCGCCAAAAAAGGCGGGAAAATTCAACATTTTCCGATTTTTCCCATTTCAATGAAATTTGGTTTCCAAATAGATATGGATGTTGCGACTTCAAAAACTGATGTTGAAAATTGTTCATTGAACGCCATTTTCAAAATGGCCACCAAAAAAGGCGGGAAAATTCAACATTGTCCAATTTCAATGAAATTTGGTTTCCAAGTAGATTTTGATGTTGTGACTTCAAAACTGATGTTGAAAATTGTCATTGCCCGCCATTTACAAAATGATTTGACTTCCGAACTGGTGTCGAAAGTGGTCCTTAGCAAGAATGTTTTTTGTCAAAAAAGGCAAACAAATTAAGAATTATAGTAAAACATGATCAGACTTTTAAATACAGTTCAAGATATTGGTGGTGTCCAAGCTACCAAAGTTTGAGAGACTCAAGTTCAACTGTATAACTTACAATGTAGGCTTGATTGTCGTATTGTGCTTCATAGTTTTCTTCACAATACAAGAAATATGTTTAAACAAGATTATAAAGAGGAACCCCTGCAAAATTTTTTTTATGGAAACGGGGACTTGGAATGTTTTGATTTCAGCAATATGCATTATCTGAATTATAAGGGGAACCCCTGCCCAAATTTTTTCTTGAATGATGGTCTGAAATGGATTGTAATGGATAGTAGGGCTTTAAATTACCGTGGAAACTGCTGAATCTACTTGCCCAATTGGAACCATACTTGGTGACAACTGTCCATAGTCGGTACCTATAGAAGAATGTGTTTGGTAAGTCTGCATGTATTCCAAGATGGCCGCCAGCGGGGGACATAGTTTAACATTGGACTCTATGGGAAAACACATTCAAAGACATTCTTCTCTGAAATTACTTGGTCAGTTGGAATCAAACTTGGTCACAATAGGCCTTCAATGGTCTTCTTAAAAAATTATGTCTGACAAGTCTGCACCTCATCCAAGATGGTCGCCAGCGGGGTAAACACGTTCAAAGATTTTCTCCTTTGAAACTTCTAGAAAATGAGTAATTTAGGCTGCGGTTTATGCCAGTCATGGACCAGGTGAGCTATACAGGCTCTTGAGAGCCTCTAGTCTTTTTTTGTTGTTGATTTTTTTATATTGTGTTAAATGGGCGAGCGGGGTATATATTAATTAGCTTTGCTTACATTTGTTCTAATTTATCAATTATTGTCAAAGATGTTATAATATAAAAGCCACATGAATATTCTTTTGAAAATGTATACATCTTATCGAGGACAAATCGGCATTGATGGCAAAATTATAGTTTACGAAGAACTGGCGTTCCGTACTACATTAAGTTTGGCGGAACATTATGTTGAAGTATTTCTTAAAATTCAAAATAGAAATAGAAAATTGCTCACTGAAGAAGGCATGCTGTTTCCTGTGTAATTTCTGTAGGTAGTGAATCGAGTTGACCTTACTTTGTTTTATCTTAAAATGATCAAGAATTTAGTACGTCACGCGACATTGGCGGAACCGGGGATCCGGAGGTGGAACCCCTATTTCTGGATTATTTTCATTTCTTGCAGAATCTAGGCAGATAGACCCCAAAAGTGGCAAAAGAGTATATTAAAACCCTACTGGAATCAACCCTGGTTCTTCGGATG
The DNA here is from genome assembly GCA_002080025.1 of Modiolus philippinarum. Taxonomy (NCBI): domain Eukaryota; kingdom Metazoa; phylum Mollusca; class Bivalvia; order Mytilida; family Modiolidae; genus Modiolus; species Modiolus philippinarum. The sequence goes on from MJUU01001121.1 coordinate 11,603, forward strand.
CTGGGTTTGCCAGTGCGCTTAACCACAAAATTAACTATGCTTGGTTCTCATAAGACTTGTATATTTTTCCTCTCTGTTGTATGGATCAGTTTCATTGTTAGTAACACCATTGCCACTCACCAAAATTACATAAGCGTTCGGGAAGAACTAGTAACCAGGTGAAAATAAGTTGGTGACATGGAAGGTATGATGCACAATTGTCCACATTTTTGTAACTTTTGTCTCCTTTATTGGCACTGTGCAAATGCAAGATACTCTTTCTAGCAATGGGTACTTCTCCTTGATAAACAAATGGGAATTCAATGTATACTTCAGTTCAGTTTTATCTTCTTTGATTTGACATGGAATATAAATGGAAGAAGTTATTATGATCAGTACATCAACAATTCATAACATTATTAGTTCAATTAACGTTTTTTGTTTCTCCTTTTGTCGTTACTTTGACATGAATTGGACAACAAAAACCACCACAAAACAAGGATTAACCACCACATCACCAGGACGAAACACCACAAAATCAGGACATACTTTTATTCAAAATTGAAAATTTTACTATTATTAAGCATGTAACGTTCAACATTTTATTACCACAATACACTAGGATATTAAGTCTTCCTGATTATCAATATCGTGTGGACAAGTGTGAATTTACATTTTTTTCCACTTTCGGCAAAAACGGGATTTTATGTTAATTCCACAATAAAAATAATCAAGAAATGACAAAAAGATGGCTTAAAATTACAAAACTTGCATGTCTTTTAATCTTCCCAACAAGCTAATACTATCTGTAAATTTGCAAAAATTTCGTTTTGTCTGTATTTTTGTTACGGTCACCGCCACAACATCAGGACAACCACCACACAACAGGACAAAACACCACCACAAAACAAGTCTTCGCAGGTAAACGTTTCTACCTGTGATTTTGGATGACTGACCGGAACAGCATAATATGAACAGCTTTTATAAAGGACCGTTTATGAGGAACATGGACAAGTTGTAACTTCCAACATACACAAAGGAAATGTTAGGGATGAACATGGACAACTTGCAACTTCTAACATACGTGAAAGACATGTTAATGATGAACATGGACAACTTGTAACTTCAAACATACATGAAGGACATGTTAATGATGAACATGGAAAACTTTTAACTTCCAACATACGTGAAGGACATGTTTATGGGGAACATGGACAACTTGTAACTTCCAACATACACAAAGGAAATGTTAGGGATGAACATGAACAACTTGTAACCTCCAACATACGTGAAGGACATGTTAATGATGAACATGGATAACTTGCAACTTCCAACATACATGAAGGACATGTTAATGATGAACATGGACAACTTGCAACTTCAAACATACAGGAAGAACATTTAAGGGATGAACAGGAACAACTTGTAACGTCAAACATACGAGAAGGACATTTAAGGAAAGACAATGAACGAAGTTCCAGTTGTGATGCACACAATGATAACCACATGTATATCAAAGAAATGGAACACATAAGAAATATTAATGCAAACCACTGTATAGATAATAGTGATTTGATGGGCGTCCAAATAGAGCCTAGTAAACCAAAGGAAGGAAGATGTGAAGGTGCAATGCTTAGAAATATTGCTAAAGAATTTACATATCAAACCAAATTAGCACAAAAAAACTCCCACACTTCTATGGAGACAGAAAAGACTGACACAGAAAAACAAATACTATCAGATATTTTATGATCTTGTTTGGTCATTTTGATCTTATCACGATCTGGACATGCTTAACACACTTTTGTTAATACAGTGTAAGATTTTAAGTTGGTTTTCAAGATAATTGATTTCAGTGACGATCATGACGTGTTAAGATAGTTTAAGATAAAATAAGATCCACTTATTAATTGCATTCAGGATCAATCAAGACGAGTTAAGTTTGATAAAATCAAACAAGGTCTCGATTTGATCTTTTTTTTTATCTGGACAACCGTAACACATCTAGATCGCCCTTGAACGCAATTATCATGTTTCATCTTGATAAACTGAACAGGTCTTGATTGTCCTTGAAAGCAATTTTCTTGAAATATGACTAAATATCTTACACATTCCTCACAAAATTGGGTTAAGCTTATCAAAATTGTGATAAGATCAAAATGGCCAAACAAGATCATAACATATCTAAACAGCTAGCAAAGACTAACAGTTTAAGAGGACAAATAGTCAAGGACAATCCTCACTTAATATCATCATTGGTAGGAGATAGAAATTTCCTACCAGATGATGTCATAATGGCTTCCAAAGAGCTTTTAAGGAAACAAGACAGTGCAGATCTTTTTATGATTGTTGTTTTTACACCAGCAGCTCAACAAACAGCATTACTTAATCCTTCACAACAGTATTTTTTAGAAGATGACAAGATAACCATAAACTTTATACTGTTTCACTAACATTGGACAACATTTATTTTTGATCCTGTAATAAGACTTATTAACTTATATGACTCCAAAAGAAATGCAAGAAGACCAGAACAAGGAACAAGTCCTTCCATTGGCTCAGCAAATGCATGGTGTAAACATGACTAAAGACAGTATTATTTACACAGTAGTAACCCAGCAGTCAAGAACTGACATTATGGTGCTTTTGCAGCGGCCTTTGCATGTTCCCACATGTTTGGAAAAGCACCAGAGAATGAAAACTACATAGTACAGAGAATGAGATATCATTTAAGAATATGTATCCAGTCCAATATTGTTCTGCCATTTCCAACATTTACAACCACCAATGATAAAAAGGGAATAGGTCGATTTGAACAACAAGGAAGGCATGAAACTACCCTGTCATATACAGGAAAGGAAATTGGCTCATCAGGAAAATCAAAATTGAAATCTTCTGGCTCAAAGAATCAGACTAAACATAAAATATCATCTGAAAAAGCACAAAGAATGCTAATTTGAAAGGCAAAACCAGAAAAGGTGAAGATTTAAAAAAACTCAAAATTGAAATAACAAGACAGCACAGGAAAACTCCAGAAGCCAGGCAAAATGCTGCTTAATATAAACAAAAAGTTAGACAAAATCCAGATGTAAGATTAAAAGAAAGAAGAAAAGATGTTGAATTAAAAAAAAAGTTAGACAAAAGCCTTAAGTAAGATTAAAAGAAAGAAGTAAAGATGTTGAATATAGACAAAAAGTTACACAAAATCCTGAAGTAAGAATAATAGAAAGAAGTAAAGATACTGTATATAGACAAAGAGTCCATCAGAATCCTGAAGTAAGATTAAAAAAGAAAAGAAGAGATGTTGAATATAGACAAAAATTTCGTCAAGATCCTGAATTTAGAATAATAGAAAACAAAAACAGGCTGAATTAAAGAGAAAGGAAAGGCAGAATCCTGTAACAAGGCATATAGAACGACAGAAACAGATTGACATAAAGAGAAAAACTAGATCCAATCCTCTGGCAAGACAACACGAAAGACAAAAAGAAGTTGAACTTACAAGAAAAATAAAGCAAAATCTTGAAGCTAGAAAAAATGAAAGACAAAAGGAAGCCATATCAAAGAAAACGAAAAGAAGTGATCCACATTTCAAAACCAAAGAAATTGAGAATAGAAACCACCAATTCCAGGACAACCCATCTATCCGAACCAATATTAAGAGCAGAAAACGTAAATGCAGGCAGAATTCTTTTGTACAAGAGGATGAGTGAATCAGTGCGAAATACAGACGTTTGCATAAAACACATGAAAACTCAAAAAATGGTACATTAAAAGAGAAACCTTCATCAAGATCACAAAACACAATAGAAGAAGTTATACAACAATTTAAGAATGCTGTGAGTTTAGCCTGTGATTTTGAATGTACGTGCTGATCTCAGCTATTTTTTTAAACAGTCTGTAGTTAGAGTTCCTTCATTAAACAAACCAGAAGATCTTAAGTCAAAGTGTATGACATCTACTCTTAGTGAAGATGGGAAAGAATGGATATGCCATACATGTTTGTCCTACCTAAAGAAAAAGAAGCTACCACCACTACATGAAATCTTCGATTTACAAAGGTGTGTAAACGTTTTGTACGCGTATGCAAATGTTAAAATTTGCATATATTTAAAACCCTTTACATAACTTTGCATTTATTTGACTTCGCTTTACGTTAAGTAAAGTTTATGTTTTATTGATCTAGATAATCCTACGGGCAGTTTTTAGAGACCGCGGTTTACAGTAAGTGATGTTACGTTTGTAGAGGATAAACAATATTTAGGCTTCCAATATATTTCAGCATTGTTCAAATCGAACGCAAATGTATCTGTTTGTATGGGTATTTAATAAGAAATATATGCCATTTTTTTACATATATCTTAAATTATACCCAAAGCATTGTATTTAACATGGTTATTAAATGTTTAAATTTGCCTAACATTTAACTCTGCAGCAAATATTAGACAGAGGAAACGGTTTGTGGTGGTTGGTAAATCATCATCTTTTCGTACTATTTCCAAACCTTCTAAGATTACAGTTTTTACAAATTTTTATAATGGTAATGATATATATGATAAATATAGATGTTTAGGCGCGTTATAGAATTTAACATCTACGAACGATTTGCAGAGGGTGTAAATTTACGGAAGCATATTCGTGCCACATTTTTTGCAAAAATATTTTTATTGCGTTTAAACGCAATAACTTTTGCGTTTTAACGCAAAACATTGCGAATAAACGCAATAATTTTTGCGTTTAAACGCAAAACATTGCGAATAAACGCAATAATTATTGCGTTTAAATGCAAAACATTGCGAATAAATGCAATAACTTTTGCGTTTAAACGCAAAACATTGCGAATAAACGCAATAACTTTGCGAATAAACGCAATAAGTTTGTTTTGCGAATGAACGCAATAATTATTGCGTTTAAACGCTAAACTATTGCGATTAAACGCAAACCCTATTGCGAATAAACGCAAAAATCATTGCAATTAAACGCAAAAAATATTGCGTTTAAACGCATAATTATTGCGTTTAAACGCAAAAAATATTGTTTTCAAACGCAAGAAAAAACAAAACCAAGGATAAGACGCCATTGAAAGACAGGTGTGGCAGCTGAATAAATCTTTATCAGCAAATAAGCAAGGTTGTGGACTTGTGATTATGTTCATAATTAACAGACAGTAAACAAAAATGGAATGGCCAATATTGTTTAAATTTTGTTGTAACTGTTAAGACTGGTTGTAACATTAGGGTGCCGTAATATCTACATCGAGCTATATGTTAGCGTGTCAATCGAAACGTTCATCTTCATTTAAATTTACGTAAAATAAACTTCCTTTATTGGCATCGAATGTTTGAAATATGAACATGGATAAGTTAGATACTCGAACATCCACAATTACCCTGTTAAATAAATGTGTTCGCGGATTTCTGTATTAAATATGGTGGTTT
>MJUU01001124.1:39173-62572 GCA_002080025.1 Modiolus philippinarum
GTGGTCTCTCAAAAGGAATAGGTCCAAAAATCTAAAGGCTGAATATAAGAATTTCATGTAAAACATTTGATAAATTCTATGTCACTTAATGTATGTATGAAAGCATTCAAAATGTCTTCTTATTTATCACATGCACATTGGACACATTATATTTATATTCATTTATATCTAACACAGATTTAAAACACATGTGCATTCATTAAAATACATGCATTAACCAGAAACCTTTTTATGTATTATGCATGGCCCTGAAGTTTCATTCTCAACAACTTGTCTTTATCAAATATTGAAGTGAGAAATAATTAGTTCTCCTTTAAAGAATAAAATTTCTAATAATTACAGGTAATTATGTATCAGTTCATTATATTTCTCTTTAATATACCTGTAGGGCTTCTCACCTGCCTATTAAGTCAATTTAATTGATGATTTAATTATTCCAGTAAGTTATTACAAAATGGCATTTAATTTTCATCCGTGTTTACAAAACAAAACATGGTCTTTATAGAGGGGTAATGTGCATATTTTTGACACAAAAAGGGTGGTCTCTGGTGGGTTTTAGGGGTGGTCTTCCAAAAGGGGTCAATTTGTTCACAAAAGAGTTAATGCAAAAGAAAGGTGGCCTCTAGAAAGGAATGGTCTCTCAAATGAGTGGTCTTTCAGGAGGGGGACTACTGTATCTAACATGTAAAGCAGTGTCAGATTTTTATGTTTCATATTTTGTAATATGTATGTTTTCAGAAAATGGAAATTGAGTAGAAAACTAACGCCTACAGTACCAGAAGAAGAATTACCCGGAGTTACTATATTAAAACCTGTTGTGGGAGTTGATCCACATTTATATGAAAACTTAGAAACTTTCTTCAATATAAAATACCCACAGGTGAGGATGTAATAAGTTTGTAAATGAAATAGTGGTTAAAGCCAGGAAGTCCTTTGGGGCCTGACTGACATCTTAGGGACTTCTTGTACAATGGTATTGTTATTAGATGTGAAAGATTACCCACCAATTTAGATTACATGAAAAGATTATCAAGTTACAGTATGATAATTAGATACATGTGAATTTATGAATCGCTTACAAGTGAATTCAGTATCAGTAGCTGATCCGGCCTGGCTCCCCCTTCAGGTTGGAAAATATTTAAAATTCCTCAGGGTATTTTTGAAAAATTGTGTTCCTGCTCCCCTTTAAAGTGGAAAAATTATGGTCCCCCTCCTTAGAAGAAAGTCTGGATCTGCCATTGAATATTTTGAAAATTTGTTGATTATTTTGATCAGCAATATTATTATACTACATCAGATAAATAAAATGTATTATTTTTCTCTTTTAAAGTGAATAATTATTTTATCTTGTAACTTTAGGTTTGTTTGGTGTCGGTTTTTTTGTGGTTTTGGGTTTTTTTCCACAATAAATAGGGTTACACTGACCAGTGTGATGTCTGGACTACAGACAGATTTTTGACATGTTTATATCATTAATCAGCTGCATGGTATGTGTGAATGAGAAGGGATGAGCGATAATACATGTCAGATTTCATACTGAGAAATATCTATTTTTACACATGAGTAGTAATGGAATTTGGTTAGGTCAACACTGATGGACAGGATAATTATCAATATTTTGTTATCTTTCACCTCAATATTTCAAAATAATGTGAATAGCTGAAGTAATTAATACATCATATTGACATATTATATAGCCCTTGTTATTGCTACCCAACATTATAGAATTCGGTAAATTAAAAAAATTTCATAATTGCACAATTTGATATGTATTTAATTACATGTACTACTAGGAACTTTTGTGAGGAATATAGACTGAATAACTTGAGTTCTTTATATTAGATGTCATAACAGTAAACACAGGAAGAAATTATTTTATTTTTGGGGTGTTTTTATCAAAGGATGAAAGAAATCAGGAGTTAATTGTATTGATTATAATTATACCATATGCTCATTACAAACAACAGATGTTAGTTTCCAGGTTTTCATAGGTATATGGTATAGCTGCTAGAATCTATTAAATATAACTATTTAGTGCTGACAGTTCAATCAGCAACATATACAGCCACATAGACAGGGGCAGATCCAGAATTGGAAGTTTGGGGGGGGTCACAATGGAAAAAATTGCCAAGCGAAGTGAGGTGCAAAATTTGTAGACAAATTTTGGCCAAAACCTGATTTTACACTGAAAATTTATATCTTTTCCAGTTTTAAGGGGTGCACATACAGTCCAATATCCAGTGGTATTTAAACAAAAGAATGTGAGCTCTCGTTTAGAACAGATAAAAAAGTCGATTACATTGTTTAGGTCTGTTGTTAGGTGCTTTAAAAGTTACTTATAATGTAAAATATTCTACTTTTTCATGTGCGTATGACAGACTTCTATATATACAAATGACAAAAAGTTTTTGATTGAATGTACTTTGCATATTTTTGAAGAAAAATGATATTTTTGATAATTTTCCTCTTATAGAGACTTGTGGATCGTACCGTTTCTTATAGCCTGACATTGACCAGAAAAAATATACTTTTTCTTCAAATAATCATCTTTTGATGTGCCGATTTTCAGCAGGGTACATGTAGCGGTTCAGATGCAATAAATTAAAAAAAAAAGACAATATTTCGCTGTTTTACTTTCCATTTTTGTTTACAAAATCGATTACTACTCACTCATACACATGGTTTCTTTCAATGAAGACACGCCTCTTTTTCCTGATCGATACGTAGACTTGACCATTGAACCAATGAAATCTTGTGATGATGATTACCGGGTATAAAAACTAAATGGCGCTGTTTCAGGACAACATAATTTTCCTAGCAACAACGAAAGACCTTTTGGATGACATCGTTTCTTACGCAGTAATCGTCACTAAAGTGGTCTATGAATGATGTATGTTAAAAAATCTATATGTACATAAAATTTTGTCAGGGTACATGCATTTTAACACCCGATAGCAATTGATTTTGACCAGTCTGTCAATTGAATATTTTTTTCACGACAGTTAATTACTTCAGAAATTCTCGTATCAGTCCTTCTTATGGACAAGTTTAATCATTTTTCCCTACAGAGCAAAGGTCTGGTAATTGAATGATGTTTGAACTAAATATTGTATTCGTCTGTTTCTTATTTTAATCTTAACAATTTGTCGGTTGTTTACTTTCGTCGCCATGGTCTTATTTTGATCAGAAAATCTTATAATCACAGAAGAGCTTTTCTAGAAGGGAGATAATTTTATACCACTAGATTTCCCGCTGCATACATGTATACCAACCTCTAAATCCAGGCCTAATAGCTGAATAGATAAAATTATTATTTAAAGAGGTTTTTACTGAAGTGGACCCTTACATATAAATGCTACAGATTGTATTGAAAAGTTAAAAAGTTATGTTGAAATCTGAATTATCTTTAAAAAAAAATGTTGGAAAAAGTTTGAAGGTTGGGTCTGTGGGAATTCTATGTCTAATTATTTTCATATTAAAAAAATCTATGCAAGTTTGAAATGGCAATACAAAACAAAACAGTCACCAATTTTTACTTCATGTACTTTAAATATCACATGTATTGGTCATGGTGTCACACAATTGTCATATAATTACATATGACTGTCAAGTAAAATGTACATATATAATATAGTATACCCTCAGGCATAGTGAGGTATGGCATTTTAAAACTATTACTATTTTACATGTTTTCTAAATTATAATGAAATGGTCAATCATACATATTAGTCAGGGAAATTGGAAATCTTTTATGACCCCATTTTATCACAAATAGCACAAAAAAATCAATGAATCAAATAACACAAAATACAACATTTCTACTGGAAGATACATTGTAACCAGCTGGTACCCACAACTGATGGGGGGGGGAGGTTAACAATGTGTTATTGGGTAAAATTGATTCTCTGTATCTGTTATTGTACCGGTATTATGTTTCAATTCCATGTTATCTCTTATTTGAAGAATCAGTTTGCTGTTATCAAGAAAATTCTAATTCCCTGTTATCTGTTATTGGAAAATTAGTTCTCTTTATGCTGTTATTGGAATTCTCCTTGCACATGTTGCACCCCCTCCTTTACTGTATATTTATTCCACCTAATAAATGTTCCTTCTGAAAAAAATTTATAAACATCCACAAAATTATATTTCTTAATCCCTTTGGAATTGTTGTTTTAATGCCTTTATTCCATCAGGAATAAATATTTGTTTTGTTGGAAAAATTATTTTGTGTACTATTTTATCCTACATGAAGTAACAAATTGCATGTGACAGTGACATGTACACCATGTTGAGAACTCCTTTTATTTTAGGTTCACACTAACAATACTATGGGATAGGAGTTAGTATCAAATTCAAAACAACAATATAATACTTTTACGAAAGGATATGGAGTAAATGAACATGAGACCATATCACATTTGTTAACTCCAACTGCAATAATTTTAATGAGCTGTCAATGGCCATTTCGGAAATTAATTCCTCATCAGCAGCGCTAGTGCTTGAACCCAAACAAAGGGATATCCATAATTCCCAAAAATGTTGATCATGAAAATGCATAAAACCGAACGAAATCGGAATAATCAGTAATATCAAATATAGCTAAGGATAAAACTACGATGGAGGGAGTTAAACCTTGGCTTAGGTTTTAGAATTTACATAAATTTAGAAAATAGTAATTGATAAAGTATACACATGAAATATTATCTCACGTACAAGTACACCATATCTATAAAATAAAGAGCATACATCTCTAACATGGGGAATTGTTATACCAAATCCACATTGCATTAAAAGACAAACTCCTGTATTAAATATTTTAGGAAAGGATATGGAGTAAATGAACATGATGCCATATCACATTTGTTAACTCCAACTGCAATAATTTTAATGAGCTGGATGACCATTTCGGAAATTAATTCCTCATCAGCAGCGCTAGACAACCCTAACATATGAAATCCATATTTTCAAAAAACGTTTAAAATGCATAAAGCATTGGTATGATTGGCACACTTAAATTATGTGCAATACATTGGACTTTTGGAAAACTATGTGTATCATGTACATGTAATACTGTGAAAGTACTTTTATTGGTGGATCTTCATTTTCATGGTTTTCATAAATACTAGTATCATTATTTCATGGGTACTTAAATTTGTGGTAAAGTAGAATTCTATGCATTAAAAGTCTAGAGAAAGTGTATTTTGTTGTGGTTTAATGGAATCATGAAATCCACGAAAATTGGAACCTCACAAACAACAGTACTTTCATGGTATTGCCATCAGCTTGATAATTGGTATAAAATCCATGTGGAGCTAATTAATAACTGTCCCTGGGAATTGACGCCATTTACATGTATGACATCATCAGTCCTTGCTGAAACTGTTAAATCTGTGAGAAATATAAGAATGGTCAATATTAATAATCAGGCAGATGTTAATACAGGAATTTCAATCAATGAAAACCAGGGTGATTATTAGCATCATTACAACTTTACACCTATATACATGTATAGCATGTCCTTTCTACTTAAGTAATTAGTTTGCTCCTTCATTTGTTCGGAGATGACACATTCACACATTGTAAATTTAATTATCATAATTCTCAGAACAAAAATTGCTTGTATTTACTACTTTTTTCATATTTTGAGATTTATTTTTAACCTCTCGTCTTTCTTCTACATTCTTGTTAGGGCATATTTTATAATTCTATTTATGTCATGTCTCTAACTGTTGTTTAAATTTCATTCTCCATAAAGCTAAGGGGATGGCCATTTGGTTTTCAGGGGGGTCAATGGAGGCTTCCAAAGGATTTTGACTGGAAAAGTTGTTTATTTACGTGAAAATCTTGAACAAATAATTTATTTTCTCCAAATGTCACATCTTATATTATATATTTGCATTTGCAATAAAAAATTTATTCTTCAAATCAAGATTAAATTAATTATTTTCATGACACGAAGGATTAAAATATTTATTTTCATTGGCAACAAAGATTGAATTATTTATCTACAAAATCGTCCAAGCCCCAACCCCCACCCCCATGAAAATCAAATTTTCGTCCCAAAGCTTCATAGAAAATTTTATTGAAGTCTTCAAGATACATGTATAGATGTACACACTAGTGGTATTTATATATTTTGTAATAAAAACTTGCAGTGTGATGTGAAATTTGACTGTAAAATCTAACTGCTAGCTAGTCTTTGGCAGGATTGTATTGATCCCAACTTTAACATTAAAGATATTAAAGGAAGTGTACTTGACAAATCATATGACATCTAAAAGTGCATAAGAACTTAAATGTAATGTGAATTTCCTTCTACATGTAATTGTTTTAAACTTTACTGATTCAGTTCTACATGTACATATCATACATGCCATTTTGAGTTTGTCTCATGAATGGGGTTTAACCGGGAAGCATTAATGACATTTTTTAGTAAGAAGGAAGTGGGATTGTTACAAAAAGTCAGGGATGACACAAAATATTCTTATTAATCAGGGAAAAAGGAGGTTTTAGAGTATTTTTAACATATTTTCTTGTCTGTGAATCAGGAATGTTTTAGAAATATTGACAGTAATTGAGGAAAGGGACATCATAATCCCAATCGCTCTCTAAAATGGTCTTATATTAAATGAACCCAGTTACTGATAAACTGGATTTGTATTTAAATGTTTAGTAAATTTTGTCTTCACGAGTAAAAGTCTGAGTAAATCAACCTTCCACACTATATCCTTTTTGAATATCTCTCTAAACCATGCTAAACTGAATTGATAATAATAATATTGTGTTGAATGTATGTGAAACTCTTGTAAAATTTACTGTCCTTATAACAGTTGATCGCAGGGGCGTACCTTTCAAATTGTAGTATTTTCTAAGTAGGTTGAGGCAAATTTTCATGAATTTGTTCCGAGAAATGGCATAAAAAAAGTCACTTTCCTAACACAATACATGTACATGTATGTCATGATGTATATGATGAACATTGGTAATTTCAGCAGTGGGAAACTCATTTAGGCCATAATAAAATAATTGCTAGATTCTCATCCATTTTTTCTCGAAATTTTGGCGGATGGGCAAATTTTATTTCATAATTTTTATCAAATTTTGTGAAAAATGCTGTCATTTAATAAGAAATTTACCAGAATTGGCCAAAAATCAAAATAATTTTTTTGAAGCAGGTGAAAAAAATCGGGCTGGCAGGAATATTTTTTTTTTATTTATATGGCCTTAACAAAGTTTCCAGGGATATTTTGTGATAAATGATAAACTGAAATTAAAGATAATTTCCACTATATTTAGATAATGTGATAATGACTTGAGATTATCAGTTAAATATAAGCTTTGTAAATAAACACGAATATAAACAGAAGTGTAGACATATATTTATTCAAAGGAAGGTTTAAAGTGTTTCCTGTTGTCCTTATTGCTATATGCTTCATTTTCCTTACTTCATTCATATGAAATATCACCAAAACAGGAAAAACATTAGATAATAAAAGTAACTAGGTCTTTTATCAAAATAACTGTCAGTATACAATGTGCATCATTTCTTTAGACTGTAAGTTTTCTTTCCATGTGAAAAAGAATCAAGATTTCCTTGTGCTAAGTTCAGGAAAAAGTTGGAGAAAGTTTTTTTCTACCATTTTTATACGACCGCAAAAAATTTGAGGTCGTATAATGGTATGGTGCTGTCGTCGTCCGTCGTTGTCGTCGTCTGTAGACACTTTTGTTTTTGGGCAATAACTTAAGTTCCTGTTGACCAATCCTTATGAAATTTTACCACAGTGTTTCTTGGCACAAAAGGAAGGCTGGGGTAGGTTTTGGTTATTTTGGCCCCTCCCGTTTTTTAAAAAGGGGCCAAAAAGTGCAAAATTGGGTGTTTTCACATATTTGGCTCTAGAATATTTATTATTTATTGGATTTTTATGGGGTTTCTTCAGTCTGTGCCAAAAACTTTTTCATTCACTAGCCCGAAGGGGCTAGTAAGGTCCTGTGTAGTACTAGCCCGAACCCAGTTTCACTAGTCCTTACAGAAGATTCTTTGTTATTAAGGTACAATTTTAACTAGCCCACCGTTCTAGTGACTTCAAATTTTTACTAGCCCGAGACTGATTTTACTAGTCTCGGGCGTAGGGCTAGTGGCTAAGGGCACAGACTGTTTCTTTCAGTGTGTTCCTTATTAGATTTCTTTTCAGTAGTATGCCTACAGATTTTAAGTGGCGTGTACCGTTCACGAGATAGACGGGGCCCTAAAGGGGCAATTTTCAAAAATTTCATTTTTTCATTTTTGGTCCAATTTTGATGCAGTTTTTTTAATGGATTCTTTTTGAAAATAAATATACAGCCACACCATCAGATTTTTGACAACTTGTTTGTTTTCCGAGCTATAAGGGGCCGAATTGGTACAAACTTGCAAATTTGCAGGTTACCTAAAATTTTTATTTTTCATCGGATTTCAATGGGATTTTTTTCTTTGGATTCCTCTTGATCTAAGCTTTCAGGGATATGCAACTGATTTGGCGTGGCTCTTACCGTTTCCATGCTACAAGGGGCCAAAGGGTCCAAAATTGCAATTTTTCTTAATATGTCAAAATTTATTTTTCATCAGATTTCGATGGAATTTTTTTTTTTTTGAATTTCTATGGATGTAAAGTTTTAGTTGATAGTACATATTTTGCATAGCTCTTACGTTTTTTTCATCAATAAGTGATCAAAAGGGTTGAATTTTTCCCTATTTTGTTCCTAGCTAATAACTGTGTCAAGCTTCTTTTTGTGTCCATCTAATTATTGTGTCAATCTCTTTACTGTGTCCATATTAACTTTTGAACTACTTTTGTTAAAATTTCAGTGGTCGACATGCTGCGCTCGGCGTAGCCCTTTATTGGATTTTAATGGGGTTCCTTTCTCCATAACCTCTTACGGTATAGTTAAGTAGTGTGTTGACCAATTTGACATATCTCTTATAATTTCTGATACATACACGGAATTATAAGGGCTAATATTTATTTTGCCTTAGTAATTGTGCAGCTAATAACTGGGTCAAGCTCTTCATTGTGTCCATCTAATTACTTTATCAAGTTCTTTACTGTGTCCTCATTCATTTTGAATTACACTTGTTCAAATTTCAGTGTTTGATATGCTGCGGTCGTATCATGCTGCGCTCGGCGCAGCACTTTATTAAATGACTCAAATGAAATAAAAAACCACAAAAGCCATTAAACATACAACAATCTTGAACACAGTATCTAAACTGCAAAAAGTCCAAGTTTGCATCATACTTGTACAGTATCTATGATGCAATGTAACTACTTTGGCATACATAATTTTGAAAAAAAAAAAAAAACAAATCATGAAGATATCCTCACAAATTTGTATCTCATTAGAAATTAAAAAAAAAACAAGCTTAACCTGGTCTATTATTCAGAAAACTGCTAAAGTACATTTATTAGTAAGCGTAGTATAGCAATAACCAAATCTCATTTCAACTGACTTGGTATGTACCTATAACAGTTCTATTCTTTCTTTTCAGTATGAAATTATATTCTGCATCCAAGATGAAATGGATTCAGCAATCATGGTTGTCCAGAGTCTTGTTCAAAAGTATCCAGATGTAGACAGCAAGATTTTTATTGGTTTGTATATTTTATTTCACTCCATAAAAGATATCTTTTTCATATGATGAATGTTGATATTCTTAGCTCATTTTGACATTGCTCATATACTCCCGAGTAGATGTAAAACTTATCAATCAGTCTCTCTTATTGAGCTCCAAAATTAGATGAAATTGTGAATCAGTGGCTTACAAATTTTTTTTTTAATAGTTGTGCTTGAAAAGTGAGAACCCATATTGAATTTTCACAAGATATATAGGTTTCATATATACAGGGTCCTGCCATGTGGAATGCTGGACCCCCCCCCATATCATGCATAGGTAGTATTTGCCTGGAAATCCATGAAATCTTTTATCATGGCATGCCTACTTGTATGTATTTATGAATCAAGCTCTCTCCCGAAAGGGCCTATATATACATAGATCACCTTTTGACTCCTTTAGGACTCTCTTCTGTGGGACCACATTTTCATATTACTGTACAAATTTACATGTCTTCATAATAGGAGGAATAATGTTTAAGCCTTGTTCTTAAATCAAAGGTTTGTCTTTCAATCCATCCCTCCATATTGGATATTCTAATAAAGTATCTTGCAATCAAATGCATGTAATAGTTTTCATAAAACTGAAGAAGCTTATCCAAAGATTAACATGTATGATAGATGGTAGACTTAAAAATTTTAATCATTGAATAATGAATCAGTAATTTCAATTAATTTTGTTGATGAAAATCCTAATATGCTTTAATATGGTAATTGAAAAGTCACACAATTCAAGTGTAAACTTAATTACATGTAGATCTAAATGTCTTTTTAAATTTTATTTTATGAAAATACAAATACATTATTAAAGAATCATATGCATGTAGCTGTTCATTTTCTTTCAAAGTAAACAGTATCATGGATACTTCACAAACAGTAGATGTTTTTTTTAAATGTTGTAAAAATATTTTAAATATTTTCTGTACCTTTTTATATATATGCAACATTAGCATTCATGTTAAAATGTTTTACATATATATCATTTTCTTTTGAGGATTTGAGAAAAAACTGAGACACTTTACATGTCTTGAAATGAATTATTTTTTCCATATCTCCAATTTCCTACATGTATCATTGGAGAAAAATCCTATGGAATTTTTTTATTCATTCAAAAATATTGTCAGGTGTACTACAGTCTGAAGTATAATTATATTGTACTATACAGACAGGAATGAAATGTAGTATATTGTGATCTGCAGATGGCATTAGCTTAATTAATCAACTGTGTATTGTTATCTGAAGAACAGAGGATCAATATTATCTGTCATTTGACAACAGCCTTTAAATTATACTTCTCTGAATACCATGCACTGTAATGACTGTAATTATAATGTTTGTTTAAGCTCAAGGTTCTGCTGACTAGGGATGTTTTGGCATCTGTCTTATGAAATTACATATGAAAAAGAAAGGAAATGGGGTAAATGTCAAGGAGACAACATCCCATATCCAGGTTAAAACAACAAAAAACAAAACATCTAGGGGTCATGTTTGTTTCCTAGGAACAAAAAAGTGGCCTTTAATATGTAGCTGGATTTGATTTTTAGTCAAGTTAGATCAGAGTTTCTTATAAACTTTGCGGGTGTGCAAAAGATTTTAGACCGATATATATATATCTATTTCTCTGAAAGTGCAAGATATAATTTCAATGCAATTTAAAACATTACTTAGTTCCTTGATGTGAAGTTCTTACTTCTACAACATTTTGTACAAGGAGGATGAATTTCATGCCTTAAATGCATGACTTCAGTTTTTGGTTTTGATAATGGACAGCAGGCAACATTTAGTTATTTTTTTGTGATTGGGGGGGTACCTGTGAAAATAACAAACCTGAATCAGTAATGAAACTTTTGGTTTTTTTCACAACTTTCTTCTCTATGCTATGAATTTATACACTTATTGAACATTACAAGGATATAATGGAAGTATAGCATGCTTCATATAATAATTGAAATACTGTATATCAAATTAAGTTTCTTATACCTTATCAGGAAAATTTTACTCTTGTTGGATGCATGCAGGGTTATTGAATATCTGTGATATCGGACAAGGGCAATTTCCATTGGTAACTAAATACATTTAGTATCATTCCAGATGACCCCTTAGGGACAAGGAGAATTTCCTTTTGTTTTGAGCAAGGGATTGAAATACAGATCAGTCATAATGAGTTGTTTTGAAATAATAACCAAGATAAAAAGCACTATCTATATACAGTGTACATTTCATGTCTGGACCTTTATCTTTATATGTACAAAATGATATCATAATGAACAAACCGAGTATCCTACATTATGCATTATTACGAAATACAGTCAAATTCATGTCCCCTCCCCCTTTTTATACGACCGCAAAAATTTTTGCGGTCGTATATTGGTATGGTGCTGTCGTTGTCGTCGTCGTCTGTAGTCACTTTAGTTTTTGGTCAATAACTTTAGTTCCAGTAAATCAATCCTAATGAAATTTTAACATAATGTTCTTTGGTACAAAAGGAAGGCTTGGCTTAGTTTTGGTAATTGTGGCCCCACCCGTTTTTAAAAAAGGGGCCAAAAGGGGTTAAATTGGGTGTTTTCACATGTTTTTCTGTAGAATCTTTATTATTAATCGGATTTTGATGGGGTTTCTTTCAGTGTGCTCATGAGGAAATTTCCAATATGCAGTATGCCAACGGATTTCACGTAGCATGTACCGCTCACGAGATAAATGTGGCCTAACAGGGGCAAATCTCCAAAAAAATAAATTTTTTATTTTAAGTCCGATTTTGATGCAGTTTTTTTAATGGATTCCTTGTGAAAAATTAATATGGCGCTCAACTATTATATTTTTGATAACTTGTTTCCTTTCCCAGCTATGAGGGGCCGAACGGGGCCAAAATTGGGAATTTGCAGATTATGTCAAATCTTCATTTTTCATCGGATTTCGATGGGATTTTTTTCTATGGATTCCTCTTGATCTAAGCTTTCAGGGATATGCCAACGGATTTTATGTAGGTCTTACCGTTTCCAAGCTACAAGGGGTAAAAGGGGCCAAAAATGAAATTTTTCTAAATATGTCAAATCTTTTTTTTTTCATTGGATTTCGATGGGATTTTTTTCTTTGGATTCCTCTTGATCTAAGCTTTCTGTAATATGTCAACGGATTTTGTGTAGCTCTTACTGTTTCCGAGCTACGAGGGGTCAAAGGGGCCAAAATTGCANTTTTCACAACTTTCTTCTCTATGCTATGAATTTATACACTTATTGAACATTACAAGGATATAATGGAAGTATAGCATGCTTCATATAATAATTGAAATACTGTATATCAAATTAAGTTTCTTATACCTTGTCAGGAAAATTTTACTCTTGTTGGATGCATGCAGGGTTATTGAATATCTGTGATATCAGACAAGGGCAATTTCCATTGGTAACTAAATACATTTAGTATCATTCCAGATGACCCCCTAGGGACAAGGAGAATTTCTTTTGTTTTGAGCAAGGGATTGAAATACAGATCAGTCATAATGCGTTGTTTTGAAATAATAACCAAGATAAAAAGCACTATCTATATACAGTGTACATTTCATGTCTGGACCTTTATCTTTATATGTACAAAATGATATCATAATAAACAAACCGAGTATCCTACATTATGCATTATTACGAAATACAGTCAAATTCATGTCCCCTCCCCCTTTTTCATGGTTGAAACCTATTGTTTTCAAGTGTTGCAATCATCTTCAGAGGCATAAGTCAACAAAAACTTAATTGATGCAATTTTTTAAATTGACTTCAATTTCAGTACTTTTAAAAAAGTTAAATTATACCCCCACTCGTGAGTGGGTGGTATATTGGAATACCCTTGTCCGTCCGTCCGTCCTTCCGTCCGAAGTTTATTGCATTTTTCTCAGCTACTGCTGGTCATATTTATTTCAAATTTGGCATTTGACTTTATTTTTAGGGGGAAAATGTTGTTTGCCATTTTGATCGCCTTATGATATCAACTTCCTGTTTGGCGGGACTTTGCCATTTTTCCCTT
This sequence comes from Modiolus philippinarum, assembly GCA_002080025.1. Classification (NCBI taxonomy): domain Eukaryota; kingdom Metazoa; phylum Mollusca; class Bivalvia; order Mytilida; family Modiolidae; genus Modiolus; species Modiolus philippinarum. The sequence continues at coordinate 52,833 of MJUU01001124.1, forward strand.
TATTGAACATATGGAAAATTTTTGTCGCACTTTTCTCAGCTACTGCTGGGCCGATGTATTTCGAATATGGTATTTGACTTTATATATAGGGGGAATGTGTCGTCTCCCATTTTGGTCGCCTTATTATTCAACTTCCTGTTCGGCAGGACTTAGCCATTTTTTCCCTTTTTAATGTTCAAAACAATACGAGTGTGGGTATACCTAGCACGACAACGCGTGCAACCTCATGTTTTATGTTTGTTTTGAAGGTATAGTTAGCAGTGTTCATGAGCTTAAATAAAAACAATATTTGTTACCCCCTGTTGATGTAAAATAATATAGTTAAAAGTGGCTGTTTCAAAAACTAAGAATCTAATAAAGTTCATGAAATTTTGGTGTACTAACAATCAATTTTTTTTCCAATGATGTTAGGTCATTTAGCCATGTTTTAGACAATCAGGAATTTTGGTGTAAGCTTTTGAAAATATTACTCAAGGTGCCTTCATTTCTGAAACGGTGATTTACACAGTCAACTTTGCAAAAAAACTTGTCTAAAGACGAGATTGATTTATTTTACCACAGACGTCCAATTTTTGGTACACTTCATATGCTTAAGCACATGCTCTATTAATTTTGTTCAAATTGTGCTTACCATCCACGCAAGATATTTAAAGTAAACTTTTAGTGACCTGATTTTGCAATTATTTTTATGCCCCCGCTGTTAGACGACAGGGGCATTAAGTTGTACCCTTGTCCGTCGGTACATATGTCCGAAATTTTCATCAAGGATTTCTCAGCTTGTGTATACAGGAATTATTTGATATTTGGTATGAAGCTTTGGCATGATGAGTTTGCACATGCACTGTGTCTACCCTTTTCGAGTCCATCACTCATCTACTTCCCGATTGCTGAAATGCTGATATACTTATATGGGGGTGGGGGCATCTGTGTCCCATGGACACATGTACATTTTCTTTTGTTTATGTATGAGACATGTTGAGTGCTAACAGGAAAATTAACAACAACTTCGCTTAAATGATTCTTTATTGTTTTTCAGGGGGATAGCACAGTTTCATACCAACCAAAAGGTTAACAAAAGCATGTTTAAGTGATTCAGTTTTGTTATGTTTTTTTCAGGGGGGAAACATGTTGGTGCCAACCCTAAGATTAACAATATGGCTATTGGTTATGAAGCAGCTAAATATGATCTCATTTGGGTTAGTGACAGTGGGCTTAAAAGTGAGTCATATTAATTACAATAAGGATATTGATTATGACAAAAAAAACACATATGTAACAGATATAATTAGTTGTGGTAAAAAATTATTTTTTGATATTACTATTGAATTATCATGGTTAATCAATACAATTCAAAACACAAGAGACTTTCAATTATATATTGTGTTTGGTCATGCAGTCAAAAAAAGGTTTCATCTCGGAACAAAAATTATAGCAAGAACAGTAAAAACATGTACTGGTTAATAGTTATACATTGTATATACTTAAGGTAGTGTAATTATGTGTATGGGGGGTTGGGTATTCAGTTGTATAACTTGAACATTTTGAAACTTAGTTTACAAACATTGATATTATAAAATATGAAAGATCAGCATACACAGTCTTCCACACAAAACCATTCTAGATTTATCATTGCAGGTGTAGGTAGCATTAACATCATTAAGAAAACTTTTCCTTGAAATCCTGAAATTTCATGTAAATAAAATTATTTGATGAGGTGTATATAATTTTGATGTCAAAGGATAAAAATAAATACATGCATAGAAATAGATGAAAGCATGATGGTACATTTATTATACCCCACTCTTGAGTGGGTGGTATATTGGAATACCCTTGTCTGTCCGTCCATCTGTCCTTCTATCCATCCGTCCGAACTTCGTCGCACTTTTCTCAGCTACTGCTGGGCCAATTTGTTTAAAATTTGGTGTTTCACTTTATATCTAGGGGGGGACACGTCATATGCCATTTTGGCCGCCCTATGATATCAACTTCCTGTTGGGTGGGACTTGGCCATTTTTCCCTTTAATGCTACCATAGTGAAAATTTTTGTCACACTTTTCTCAGCTACTGCTGAGCCGATTAATTTCAAATTTGGTATTTGACTTTATATATAGGGGGAATGCGACGTCTCCCATTTTCGTCACTGTATGATATCAGCTTCCTGTTTGGCTGGACTTGGTCATTTTTCCCTTTATTGAACATAGTGAAAATTTTCGTCACACTTTTCTCAGCTACTGCTGGGAAGGTTAATTTCAAATTTGGTATTTGACTTTATATATAGGGGGAATGCATCGTCTCCCATTTTGGTCACAGTTTGATATCAACTTCCTGTTTGGCGGGACTAAGCCATTTTTCCCCTTAATTGAACATAGTGAAAATTTTCGTCGCACTTTTCTCAGCTACAGCTGGGCCGATTTATTTCAAATTTGGTATTTGACTTTATATATAGGGGAGTGCGTTGTCTCCCATTTTGGTCACAGTATGGTATATCAACTTCCTGTTTGGCAGGACTTAGCCATTTTTTCCCTTTTTATACGACCGCAAAAATTTTGCGGTCGTATTATGTTATGGCGCAGTCGTCGGCGTCGGCGTCTGTGGCCAGCATAACTCTGTTTCTAGTGGATGGATCATCTTCAAATTTCAGTATGTGGTTTCTTGGCATAATGGCTATCCCGGGTTTTAATTTCGGGTTTATGGCCCCACCCGTTTCAGAAAAAGGGTCAAAAAAGGGGTAAAATTGGGTATTATTGTGTCTGTGGACAGCATAACTTTGGTTCCAGTGAACAGATCATTTTCAAATTTTAGTATGATGTTTCTTGGCACATGCTTTAGCCCGGGCTATAGTTTTATGTTCCTGGCCCCGCCCGTTTTAGAAAAAGGGGCCAAAAGGGGTTAAATTGGTTGTTTTCACTTATTTGNATGTTTAAGTCTTGCAGACCATGTTGGTTTAACAAATTTAATTCAAGCTATCCAAATAACCTTGCTGAAGCATTTTATAAGTGTTTTCCATATTATAACAAATATATAATACATTATATTTTAGCTAAAGAAGACACATTATTAAACATGGTTTTGACAATGACAGACAATGTCGGGCTGGTTCATCAGATGCCTTATGCCTGTAACAGAAAAGACTTTTCATCCCACATGGAAAAGGTATGGACAAAAGAAGAAACCACATTTAATTAATTGATATTATTATATACTTTGCTGTGTTATATTTTACTTGGTATTAATTTCCGTGTTCTCCTTGACTGACATGACAAGCAGGAAAATTTAGAACCACAAAATTTTCATTGTAAAACTAACTATAAATGAACATAAAGACATAAACTATAAATTAGTAAATATTAAACCCTGCATATAAATCAAAAAATTTTGTACTGCAATTGTATTGGGCAAATGTCAATCACAAAATAACCCACCTTTACTATCAAATTCAAAATACTATAGGTACAAAAATAAGTTATAATCATTGTAAATATTCAGTAATGTGTTCTGATGTATGAATGAATTGCCTATTTGGTCAAGCCAGGGTTGTACATACCTGTTTACCACTACGATTTTGGTTTATTTTCTTCAAATTTGACATCAAATTGCACCCTACCCTTTTAGATATGAATTCTTGGCTGTGATACAAATGAGGTTGAGAACAAAAATTTTGGTTGAACTTTTTGCATGCGATTTCGAAACCTTTCTTGATTGTTCAATATCTAGTTTTCGTATGAACAATTTAATATATATACCATTTTACGTTTTTGTGATATTTTTGGCTGTCAAGACTTTTTCAAGTATTTGTTGATTTTTTTTCAGATATATTTTGGAACTCAACATGCAAAGATGTATTTTACTGCAAATTTTTTTGACATCAATTGTGCTACAGGGATGTCTTGTTTAATGAGAAAAAATGTGATAGATGAAGCTGGAGGACTTAAAAACTTTGCACATTATTTAGCAGAGGACTTCTTCTTGGCAGATATGTTCCTTAGAAGGTAAAATTTTTAGAAAGAAACTACAATTTTCAGCAATTCAAATAGGATTGATACTGTATTTCTGAATTGCAAATGTAGCTTTGTAATTTGTATGAGGTAAGAGCTAACTCTTGCGGTATAATGGAAAAATTGGGTCAGCATGTCAAACGATTAAAAATGAATCATGATAGAATTACTGGCTTTTATATATAGGCTCTAACATTGTTTCCAGTTTATTACGTATATTTCTCACATCAATGCAAAAACCATTTCGTTAAAATGATGCTGGTGTTAATTTCATCAGCATCCGGTTGTACAATTTCTAGAAACAGACACGAGACATTTACATGATTGACCAATCGCCAACTGAGATCAAATTTACCACACACATTGGTAATAATTTCAATAACTAATCTATCAGGAGGTGTTTAAATTTCCTACAAATTAGAAAAATTTTATTAAATGCTCTCTTGGGGAAAAAAAGTGAGATTGCATATGAAATATAATTGCAAAATTGTTTAGCAAGATCTCATACCTGTTAACCCTCCCACATTGTGAAGGAGACTCCCACTAACTCATCAAATCTCCCACTTGAGAAGGTTCTACCTCTTGGGAGACCATAATCTCCCACAAAGAGAAAAAGTCTCCCACAATTGCAAAATAATGCAATATTTTAAGAAAAAAAAGTTATTTCCATGCAAAAATGTTTATTTTACTGCTTTGAAAACAATTATTTTCACAGTATGACAATAGAAGCCACCCAAAGCATTTAGTTAATTAATCTTATAATGGTATTTGCTTATTAATCAAATTTCTTTTAAAGATATCTTTTTATCACAAGGAGAATAACAAAAATATGCCTGTTTAAGGTTGTCACGCAAAATCTCCCACAAACAAAAACAGTAATGAGGGAGATCTCCCATAAAGTCCTTCTTATATGAGATCTGCATATCAATTATGAGACGATATGTTGCCCAAAAAATTAGAAATGAAGGTATTTCTCTTGATTTACTACTTAAATTTTGTATGGAAAAAATAAATTTCAGATGAAATGTTCAGCTTGTAAAGGACTTAATACTATTTAAAACACAATGATATTATTATTATGGTAATTTTGCCATAATAATAATAAGTTTTATATAAAATGGCAAATCTACTGACAATTCAAAATTAAGTTCTAAAGAGCTTTTAAACCAGGTGATCTGTCTTAAATTTTACAGAAAGTGCCAAGCAATTAAAGAAGGTATTAATCAGAAGGTGGTAAATATTCAAGACTTACTATTTCTAATGTTTTATTCCTCCTAGCACAATTTCATTCTCTATAAATTCAATCTGGTTACTGTAAACCGGGAAATTTTCTCATTTGAAATGGAAGTGCAAAAAATTAAACGGCAAAAATATACTTGTCTATCATTGAAGTCAATATTCAACAATTTGGTAGCACCACTTGTTTTTTTTTTGTTTTTTTTGTTTTAACTGGAAGGCCAATTAGACTTTCATTTACATTTGTCAGAAGGTAAAGCATGTCAGTCTAGTAATAGTATTACATGTATATAAATGTACCATAAGTCTTGTAACAGCCAGTTATGTATGTGTTTTGTAGAGGATGGAAACTAAGGATTTGTCCACATACTGCTCAACAAAATTCTGGAACATACTCTGTACCACATCTTTACAAAAGATTATCCAGGTGAGACACAATGATGTAAACTTCATTTCAAATTGGATCGTATGACTTTGCAATTTATTTTTAATTATATGCTATAAAAACAGTCCAGGTAGTAGTTCTTGTATAATATGTCTGCAAAGCTTTCATTTAATATTAGAAAATACTGTGATAGAACTATTGTTTGTGAGGTTCCAATTTTCGTGGATTTTGTGGTCTGCTAAAACCACAAAATTATGTTCTTAACGAAATTCATTTTTCCCTAGAGTTTTAATACATAGAATTTGAAACCATGAATATACATACCATCCAAATAGTGATATTTATGAAAACCACAAAAACAGATGTCCACAAATTAAAGTACTTTCATGGTAATGCATTCATACTTTGACTTTCCTATGTGTTTTGGAATTCCATTTGGCTGCTTTCTTTCATCTTCCCAAACTTTTTGCATAAAGGCACAGAGTTCATGAAATCTGTCAGTCCCGACTGGCAAAAATGTCGTAGAACGGACTGTTACAGCATGATTGCCAGTCCCATGTCTGACAGCATTTTAGATTATTTATAATGTCCATAATGCAGAGGACTGTCAGGAAATCTTCAGGGCTTACAGATTATTTTGTTCTGTCATTCCTATGACTGGCAGTGTAAAAATAGTTTTTGCGGACTCTGAAGGCAACTTGCATATTGAGATTTGATAAAACCAAGGTTTTGGGGACAGAAACAACTAATTTTTAGTTTGTCGCAACAAAGAAACTACATGTATTTGAGTCTAGCATCTCAGTTTGGAACCATATTTAGATGTTACTTTGGTAATCATTCAGAGTAGTGTCATCAAAATGTGAATACTGGTGCATCTTGCGTTGACTGAAGTCCTCCAAGAAAATTAAGGCTTTATGACTTACATTTTCTCCCTCCAACTGACCTACTTTTAAGTTTTATGTCTGAATTCATAATAGTTATAAGTCCATCTGTTAATTCTGAAGTCAGTCAGTCCGTCAGTTTTTCTTCTCAACCATTGCAGATATAATATTTAGTATGATTCTACCAATGAGTTGACATGATCAACACAGCAGGTGTCTTATAAGAAGCACCAGATGCTTACTCTACCTGTGCGCCTGATCTCACCCATGTTTTTTTATTGGGTCAGTGTTGTTCATTTTTGTATATGTGTGTGTGTCTTCATTTTCTTTTCTTTGTTGTGCTCATGTTAAGTCTTTGTTTATCCAATGTTGCCATTGTCCTTGAATTGTTCTTTTTAGACTGACAGTTACAGATAAAGTTTTAGTATTGTTACATACAGTTCACTGGTTTTTTAGCCTTGGACTTTGAATATTTCTTTAGAATAGCAGTTTTCCAGGCTCTTTTTTCGATATGTGTACATTTATGTTCCCTCATACAAATACATGTAGATAAAAGTAAATGCCAAAGCAGCACCAATTATACCAATTTTATGTTTTAACTGGTAACTATAAAAGTCCACTAAGTATCAAATATTGGATATTTTGAACGTCACGAACATGGTATTTTAGGTCAGTACTGCTCTTAATCACTAAAAATAATTTCAACTAAAAGCAGCTAGGAAGTGCTATGAAATACTATTTACAATATCCTTCGTTTTCAACATTACATTTCATAAAATACATTTGCACCACAACTGTCTTATGAACATTAATTTTGTGTCAATCAATATGTGATGTTCAATATACGGCAAACTTTGTAATAGTTGATTACCTGTCCTCCAATCTTTACGTAATGAAATAATGATATAAACAACATTGTATATTTCAGATGGTGTAAGTTGAGGACTGCCATGACTCCAGCGACTATATTTTTTGAGCCAATTTCTCAGTGTATTTCTATGGGATGTATCGGTGCATGGTCCACATCATACCTGTTTAACTTTACTGGTTCTGTAGTATTCCTAGTACATGTCTTATTGTGGTTTTTATTAGATTATATACTCATTAAAATTGTGGAGGTAAGTTTGTATAGAATAGTCACAATAGAATTCAAAGTTAAATGTTGTGAGCCAACTTTTATTTCAAGTGACTTATATGTGCTAAATATATGTACATGAAAAAGAAATATTTTATTAAGATATATAGTTTCTACAACAAGAAGTAAGTTGATTATGAAATTTCTCACACTGAGTTAAATAAATTTCGCAAATGTTTGAAAACAAGGCTTGCCCAGTTTTTGAACACTTCAAAATTTATTTAACACGGAGTGAGAAATTTCATCATAATTAACGTGTAAATGTTTCTCTCTTGACATAAGGATTATGTTCCAAATAGATTTGGCGGGACATTTCACATGAGTTGTTCTCTCTCTAGAAATGAGAAATATTTTTATCACACTGGTCAGGCTTTGGTTAAATTTGCTAGAAATTACAGAATGAATTGTCACAAACTTGATCTCTCATATCATTAAATCAATTCTCCGATATTTTGTATTCACACGAAAGAGATACAAGTTGTTGAAATGGCCATATGCAGAAACTTAATTAAAAATGACTTTGTTATTTATACGCCTGCTTGAAAGGAGAAAGGAGTATACTGTTTTACTTGTGTCTGTCATTCTGTTCATCTACCCATTGGTCACAAATCTCTTCATGCTTTTCTCTGCAACGGCAAATAATACAATCTTGAAATTTTGTCACAACTTTTGTATGGTCATGCCGTATTGTGGAGTGCATTTTCACACCTCTAGTGCTAATTCCTATTAACCAAATTAGACAATTTTTTGGCACTTTTGCATTAAAGTGTTTTTCATCCAGCTTTTCTATGCAATGGAATAAGATAGCAACTTGAAACTTTGTAACAAGTAGTCATGCCATATTATGAAATTCGTTTTCAGTTACAAGGAGTTCTTGCAAACGCTGTCATTTGTTGCCCGTCAAAAAGACTAAAGAAAATAATATACACAACTTACATGTATAAACATTAATACAACCACATGGAATGACAAAATATATTAATTTGAAAATGGTTTTAAATTTATTGTCCATACTTGTAATTGAATTTTAGGATTAGGATGGAACATTACCTTTTTATACCCCGCCAAACGTAGTGTCGAGGTTTTATGTGACATCCTCAGTCATTTGTCCATACGTCTTTCCATCTGTTTGTCCATCCGTCAGTCCCCAAAGGTTTCCAACTGATAACTTGTGAAAGAAATTACAAACAGTCTTAAAACTTGGTATGCAAGTAGTTTACCATAAAACTCGGGCAAAGATTGATTTTTGGTCGAAGGGGTTCAGGAGTTATGCCCCTTGAAACTCCAAAATTTTGTGAAACATGGCATGGTATGATGTAATGGACCATTACTTTTTTGGATTAGTGTCTATCCAAAGGATAGAATACTATCCTATGTTACGACCAAGGTGACCAACCTCACGCAATCAAACATTAGTGATCATACCCATGCTAAAAGAATCCTTTTCAGGAAACCTCGTACACATCTTTCTGATCTCATAAAAAACTCTGACACTCAATAGTCTATTTTCATTGAACATTAATTTGATTGCCTGAACTTTTCAACACTTAAATGGTGCCCGAATTCGTTAATTAATCACAGAATGAATTTCCCATTCATAAAATTTTGTGTGTAGATGTATGAATACGGAAGATTTACATTTGTATGAATGGCGTAAACGTACTTCCCAGGAACCGTCAATGAAACGATGTGGCTGTTTTGAAATAAATCATAAAAGAACAACGCATTGGAAATAAAAAATCAAATTCATTAGCCGTCGAGAACAACAGTCCATTATTTACAATCTATGGAAGACGTAATGTTTGTTTACATTTCTAGTTATCAATGAATGGAAAAGTACGGCTGTTCCACGTTGGCTGTTCCATTATACTTGTTGCGATTGTCATTTTGCAGTGTCTTCTCCGAGGTCCGTGTTCAGTATATACATGTAATGGCCGACTCAAAACAAAATAATGAAGAAGTTGTACATTGGTAAATACAAAGTATTACCTGGAAACAGTTGTCAAGGTGCATATTCCGAAACAGACGATATTTTGCAACCATCGGGGTTGGAATTGACTAAATTCGAAATAGGATCAGGCAGGGGTGTTGATCTGTTGATTGCCGTT
>MJUU01001124.1:65387-84286 GCA_002080025.1 Modiolus philippinarum
GGTTAAGTGTAACATGAATAAATGTTTGCCATGCTGTGGCGACTTCAAAACTGGTGTTGAAAATAGTTGGTTGACCGCCATTTTCAAAATGGCTGCCAGAAAAGGCGGGAAAATTCAACAATATCCGATTTCAATGAAATTTGGTTTCCAAATAGATATTGATGTTGCGACTTCAAAACTGCTGTTGAAAATTGTCCGTTGACTGCCATTTCCAAAATGGCCAACAAAAAAGGCGGGAAAATTCAACATTGTCTGATTTCAATAAAATTTGGTTTCCAAATAGGTATTGATGTCACAACTTGAAAACTGATGTTTAAAATTATTTGTTGACTGCCATTTTCAAAATTGAGCCAAGAAAGGCAGGAAAATTCAACATTGTCCGATTTCAATGAAATTTGGTTTCCAAATAGGATTTGATGTCGAAACTTCAAAACCAATGTTAAAAATTATTCACTGACTGCTGTTTTCAAAATGGCCACTGAAAAAGGCGGAAAAATTCAACATTATCTGATTTCAATTAAATTTGGTATCCAAGTGGATATTGATGTCACTACTTCAAAACCAGAGTTGAAAATTGTTTGTTGACTGCCATTTTCAAATGGCTGCCAAAAAAGTTGGAAGTCAAAAAAGCCCATCAAAGAAATGTAGAAATCATGATCAGACTTGAAATGCAGTTCAAGATATTGGTTGTGTTCGAGCTACGAAAGTTTAAGAGACTGAAGATCAGCTGTAAAACTTACAATGTTACCTTGATTGTGGCAACTGAAAACCAGGTGAGCGATACAGGCTCCTGGGAGCCTCTGGTTCCTTTATTATGAACCTATCATCAAGTGATATTAATTCAGGATTCTCACTGCATTCATTCACATATATGGCAACTACCTTAAGACTTCAAAATGCTGTGAATACAGATTAAATCAAGGGAATTAATCATAAATAAATGTGCTCTTTCTTAGGGTTTCTATGGATTTTTCATTTCTTAATAATTGTTTTTTTTTGTTGTTTTGTTTTGTTTTTTGTTTTTTTTTTTTGCATCAAATACTATGACAAAATGATTAAAATTTCATAGACATTTCCAGATTGCTTTTAAAATGTGTTTAGATGAGTGCAGAAAATTTGAACCTTTTTTAAATGGAAAAAAGGCTTAGTCATGTATCATGTGACTTGGAAACCTGACATTTATACTCCCCTGTAACAGTTCATTGCTTTTCTACCTTAATGGTACCAGTCTTGATACTGGTTTCTGGTGTGCTTCCAATATGATAAATCTTGTTATTGTAAATTGTTGAGATAAAATTATGCTTCTTGCAAAAATATTATTATTTATACAAAGTGTCTTGCCACCATTTTTTTCCAAATTTTGTTCATGGGCAAAACACAGAAATGATATTTGGAATTTTGAACGTACTAGCTAGGAATTTTCTAAAGTAAGCATATTGATAAGGATGTTAGACAATAAATATTCCACCTAATTGTAAAATTTTATTTGCTTTTTCTCTCCGTTGAACCATAATTTTTAAAAAGTCCTTACAACAAACATTTATTTTAGTTGTTTGTTTAAGTCAGTATTTAATGATAAGAATGTTTCAAGAAAAATATTATTCATTAATAATTTACAAAGGCATTTCTTTTCACCCAGAAAGTCTTTCACAGATACACAGAAATTTATGCTTTTAAGATTTCTTTGGCCTACAAAAGAAATTATTTGCTTTCACCTCTTTCTTAAAATTACTTTGTAGTATTCACCTCTTTCTTAAAATCACTTTGTAGTATTCATCTCATTCTTAAAATTACTTTGTAGTATTTTGAAGTAATGAAAAAATTCAATAATAGTTCAGACAACAAATAATATATATACACAATGAAAAAATGCAAATGAAAACTTTTTTGAATTTTTTGCTCAATTTTTTATGCATTCCTGCTTAATTTGAATTTTTTTCACATTAGTGAGTTTGCCAAATTACACAGCATGCATAACAGATACAAATAGCTACATCACAATACATATTGTCAAAATACATTACAGATAGTCACTTTAAGTCACTGGACATTACAGATAGTCACTTAAACAGGACTCATTACAGATAGTCACCTAGTCACAATACATTACAGATTTTCATAGATATTTACAAATACATTACATTTTAGCTAGTCCTATCATAAACAGGTAGTGCAAATTATGACTAGTCAGTTTGCAGTACAAATCACAACAGCTAGTCAACAAGTCAATGCTTATTTTATTCACATGGTGCTTTTGTTTTATTTGAGTTTTTTAGAATGTTATTTGTATTTTAAGTATTAAAATGTCTACAATGCAGGGCTTTCAGACATATAGAGTGTTGGGCATTTAGCCATTTGAAATGAGATTACTGCAGTGCTGGGCATTCAGTTATTTGTATTGAGATTTCTGCAGTGCTGGGCATTTATCCATTTGAATTGAGATTTCTGCAGTGCTGGATATTTAGTCATTTGTATTGAGATTTCTGCAGTGCTGGGCATTTAGCCATTTGAATTGAGATTTCTGCAGTGCTGGATATTTAGTCATTTGTATTTCGATTTCTGTAGTGATGGGCATTTTGGTTCTTTGTACAAAGATTTCTACAGTACTAGGCATTCAGTTTTTGGTACAGAGAATTCAGCAGTGCATTTGGGTTAGGGTATTGAAATTTCTGTCATACCATATTTTGCAATATGTGCATGTCTCTATGAAATGATTCAGTGCTGAGATATATAGAGATTTTGATGTTTAACAGTTTTATTACAGGTGCTACGGTTTACATTGATGGTGTTTATTGTAAATTCAGAAGTTAATGTAATGGCTTTCATTGATTGGATAATATAATAAAATTCTGCTCTAATAATTGTTCTGAATAGTCTATACTTTACTAAAATTTTAAGTCAAAGGAACCTTAAAAAAAAATACTGATGAAGATTCTTGAATCTCCAAAATCACACAAAAATATCCATTTCTTTGGTCTTGCAACATTTATTAAAAGTAAAAATTGATTGGGCCAATATTACAATTCTGTACTCTATATAGAAAAAAAATCAGTCTTTTAATGCACAAAAAGTTAGTGATTAACAAAAATAAATGATTTAAATAACTTCCCAATTTATTGTATGTTCATAAATTGATGGAAACAACATTAACTTCTTTTGCATTTTTAAGCATTCCACAAAGGTCTGTTTTTGTTTCATTTGCTTTTGAAAAAAGTCAAAAATGCAAGTTACACATGAGTAATAATAGCAGTATTATGTATTTGTTTTTTTATGTGTGGATTTTTTATGTTTAAAAGAAAATGCAATTGAATATACATGTGCATCACTAAACTTTACTAGTCCACCCTAAATTAATTCTATGTTTAACATCACATGCATAGTAAAAATTCTTGAAAATAAAAAAACAAACAAAAATTTCATAATATCCATAAATTTTTAGGTTTAGGTAGCAATCGGGTATGGAACTCTTGCAAAAGAAAGTGGAAATAAAGATTTTATGTCATTTAAGAATCTAAAATAAAAGTGTAAAATCTGTACTAAAGAATATTTATGCATTAAAATTTGTAAAAGATAATTGTAAATGTTTTGTTTGAAAATTTGTGTTTGTTTTATTTCCCTCTTCCTGCCTCGTAGCTTTCTAGGTCTTGTGTTGACGATAAACATAAAATAAATTTAGGGCGGCCTAAACAACTTTTATCAAAGATTTTGGAATACCTGTATGTACATGTAGATAGATGTAGGAAAATTTTTGCATACATGTATTTTGATATTTTTATGAATCCTGCTTTTTACAATTACCTATGATATCAGATATCAATAGTAGCTAGATTTTATAATTTAGAGCTTATCATTTTTGAAAAAGGATCAAAAGAGTTGACCAAATATTTTCAAATTAGCAGAAAATTATCATTCAGAATAGTTGTTAGTGGTCTACTCAGTAAAGTATCCCCGGTTTCCACTGACTAGTTTTCTATACTTTGATGATTTTTTATTTCAATATTTTTACAAAATGAAATTATTTAATCAAAAAATCTCACAATAGGATAAATAGAAAAGAAACAGACAAATGACTGGGAAAGAGGGTCAACATTTTCCAAAAAAAAAAATCCTTAAATACACAGAGCTTATTTTCTTGCCATGAATGTTTTAAGTATTTGTTTATAATATGGTGCTTTATCAACGATTTTATGTTTATATGTGTATGTAGATATTGTTATTGATAAGTTGTTATTAAGTTTTATTGTTAAGAAAGGAAAATAGTGTGAAAATATGTGATTATTGTGTGGAAATGATACTTGCAAACTGTTTGTCAAGTTACATGATCCATTTTATGTGTTCCAATTTAGTGATGCAACATGTAGTATTTTGGAACATGAACAAATGGGGATTTTTCCACAGAATGTTGTTTTACTATCATAGTTACTACTACATGACTGTCCAAAATATTCTACCTGAACTATTTATGTTTACAAGTGTATTGTAATGAGAAACTAAGAAATCTTGCCTACATTGCTAACTTCTTCTTTTCTTGGACATGATGAGTGGTAAATACGACTGGAATCCTGTTAAAATCAGAATACTGGTTGCCTCATTGGCAAATGGTTTCCATTATAAGTAAACTACTTAATGACTGTCCCGAAATCTACTACGCTAATAAATAGTAATGTTAGTGTTCCTACAATACAGGACATAATTTTGGACATGATAGGTGGTAACTAGTGGCTGTAAAGTTAGAAGTATGGTTCACAGTGAGTCAAATTGATCTATTAGTTTTCCGGTCTTATATGGTGTTACTACTACATGAGTGTTCAGAATAATATTAATTTGTTTTAATATAAAGTAAAATTCTGGACATGATAGGTAGTAACTTAACTGGAAAGTTCAGAGTATAATCTAATCGCCAGGTTGTCAAGATTTGGTACTAATGTGACATTGAAGAGTTTGATGTTGTATACAATGTAAATATATATCAGGGGTCCAATTCAATTGATGATGGACTCTTCTTTTTATAACAGAAATGGAACTTAATATAAAGACCCAGAAAGCCATAAAGTGAATATATTTTGTGTATTTCCTAACCAACAAAAAATTGAAAAAAAAAAAAGAAAAGAAAAACCCTTAGTGTCTGTATAACAACATGTCAACTCGAGACATCCTAATCAAATATGGATGTTGTATGAAGTGTCACAGTGTAATTGATACAACCTACATTTTCATTCATTAGAAACAGATCGTTATCATTTCATTCATTTTCTATTACTATAAGATGAATTAAAGTATAAACTTTATAAATTTTATATTACCTATAAATAATAAATGAATTTATTTAAGTGAAAAGCCCCCAAAAATTTAGATACTGAATATCATATTGTATATCCTTAAATGAAGAATCTCTAAATGATGTAAATAAATACAAATATCTAAAATAACTGGTGTAAACTATTACAGAAATTAGAATTATTTGTCTATCTTGTAATTGGAATTATTTGTTATTTATTGTGTGTACAAGGATATTGTTTTGGTTATGAAATGGTGAAACTTAACATCAAGTCAGAAAACAATAAAAAAAAGAAATGAACCAAAATCTTTGTTGTGTTTATTATACATAAAATTTTATGCCACCCTTTGTCCTGCCAAATTTTGTGTTATGAAGGGGTCTGGCAGAAGGTCAAGGAGAATCATGCTGAAGGTAAAGGTGAAATGGCAAAAATAGACTTTAGTGGCAATGACTAAGGTGGCAAATGAGAAATCGGGCAATATAACAAGATTTTGATATACATGTTCATACTAAGAATGGTGGAACATAAAGAATTTATATGCATTAATATTGCAAATCTTGGTCATAAGCTTGCTTGACCAAAAGGATCAGTTTGAGTTATCGCATTTCAATTGTCATTGAAGGAAGTGATGTTGTAAAAATTGAGCCATTGAAATGAACCATTATACATACCGGTATTGCTAATTTCATTCTTACTTGCAAAAAACAGAACTGCAGGAGGAGAGGTTGTTTTTACTGATCTACTTAGCATGAAACAGAATTTTCTTTTATTTCTGGTACATGATGACAACTACACAGTGTAAATTATGTAAAGTATCCTCTAATAAAGCCTCCCCTCCCCCTAAACCCATGTTGCCACTATACAGAAGTTTACATACATGACACTTATCACAAGCATTGTCCCTTAAACATGTCTTACCTTCATGTGATTGGCCTGTCATGTATAATACTTAATAAACCAACCTTTTCACTAACACTATATACATGTATTTATGACGTTATAATAGATTACCATATTTGTACATTAATTGAACCCACACTTGTACTTCGGGGGCGATTTATTGTACCATTGTATCCTGATGACAGTGGCCTAGCCACCGAAACATGTCGATGTAAATAAAGTTATCGGCAATCTTCTGAAGTGTTGTTTTGTCTTCAAAGGTATTATAATCATAATTCTATTACACAACCCTGCATACCTTCGTGGTATCCACTTCAGGAGGTTCTTACGAAATTAGACTTACCAGGGGTTGGTTCACTTAGTGAATATAATTTGATAATTATTAACGTGAACCCCTGCATCCTTCCGAGGAATCGCCGTTGCAAACAGCGCTGGACTTAAGCCAACTGCAGACAGAATATTCAATCCATCAACTTGAGGAGGCAAACAAGACCCCCAATCAGTCAACAGAAACGAGACCAAGAGTGCCAATGAAAACTAGGATTTCCAATTTAGAAACTGTCAGCATTCTCGGCCGCACATAGTGCGATTTATTGGATTTCGAGACGTTTCGGCCCTAAAACACTTCGGCCATTTGAAATTTCGGCCATGTGTAATTTCGGACTTAGACGTTTCGGCCCTGTCATGAGTATGTGCTAGAAATTGTTACAAATCCTCAAAATTTTCTGAATTATAAAAAATAGCCAATTACTTTTTGTGCACCGATTTTGACGTTAATGGGGCTTTGATTAACTATAATAAGACACTGATACTAGAGAAAGTTTGGGTATAGCACATCGAAATTCATGTACATCGACAGTGACACCTAGTCCTGAAATTCATGACTCTGTGAAGCTTTTTTTTTATTTGGACTTTTACTGTGCTAGTGTAGCACAGTAAAAGTCCAAATAAAAAAAAAGCTACACAGAGTCATGAATTTCAGGACTACAGTGACACCATGTATTTACTGCACCAACTATACAATTATCTCAGACAAAAACTGGCTGTCATGCTTTTTAATCAAATAATTACATTGTGCACTCATATTTTTTAATGATTTTGATGGATTGAATGACGGTTTACTCTGCAATTGCGTAAACTGAAGGTTCAAGACTATACAGTTTTTTAGGCTTTTCCCATAGGACAGATTATAAGTTTAAGGATTGAAAAAACCCAATTAATGACACTATATTACAGCAAACTGCAAAAATCCATCAGTAAGACACATGCACTCGAGATGTAATTATGCAGTATTAGCATATGATGGGATGGCCGAAACGTCCAAGTCCGAGGTTACACTATGGCCGAAATGTCCTGCTACCGATTTATTGTACCATTGTATCCTGATGATGGTGGCCTAGCCACCGAAACATGTCGATGTAAATAAAGTTATCGGCAATCTTCTGTAGTTGTGTCTTCAAAGGTATTATACATGTATTTAGTTTAAAAACTGAAAGTCAGAATTAAGGTCAGAAACCATATTACAGACTGTCTTGTTCTTATGTAAACAATTACCATATAAAATACAATTTACTGATAAACTAAGTAAAAAAATAATGGGATAAAGAAACCTTGGTCAAGGTCACATTCTATATAACACCATTATAAACAAGAACAAGAGGAAAGTTCTCAATGTGACAGTAAACTGGGTTTTCTTTTACATGGACAGTTAAATCTCATCCATCGGTTAACCCTGATAATTTGAAATGATGCAATGTTTAATCTTCCATTGGAGTGGCCTATTCTGAAAAATTATAGAAAACTGTTAGAGGCAACATTCCAATAATACTAATTATTTTAAGTATTTGTATTTTCTCAAGAATGATTAAAAATAGAACATTCAAAACCATGCATATCCAGTATATTTGCACAGGAGATTCTCAAAATAAAAAGATAATATAATGTCAAATAATATAATGTCAAATGTAGAAAAATTAACCAGGCAAAAAAATGAACCCTGTTGGAAGATATTTGACATAATGTAATTGATGTCCACACTACATCAAACTGGGTTTTTCTTCCCTATTGGAGTAAGTAGAATAAGTGAAAATGTGTAAATTTTTATTTACGTGATACCCTCTCTTACTCATGAAAAGTAATTGACTCTGGGAAACTACAAAAATCTAAAGACTCTCGCAAGATCATGGAATTGCTTTTGGAATCCAGAATTGGCAATCTAATTATACCCCCGCTTTGTAAAAGCGGAGGGTATATAGTGATGGTGGTGTCCGTCCGTCCGTCATTCTGTCCGTCCGTAACACTTTTACTGTCAAAGTTTTCTTGGCTTCTACAGGTGGGAATGATTTGATATTTAGCATTAGGCTTCCAAATGATGAGTTGTACAGTGTCAGATATTTTCATGTTTGTGGCGCTACTACTTCCTGTTTGCCGATACATTAATACTTAGTTTCATATACCACTACTAATGAAAATTTTTCGTCAAAGTTTTCTCTTCTTACAAAAGTGGAAATGATTTCATATTTAGTCTGGAGCTTCATGATAATGAGTTGTACCGTGTAAGCTATTTTCAGGTTTGTTGCGCAACTACTTCCTGTTTACGGATATATTGGTATGTTGATGCTTAGTTATATATACCACTACTAAAGAAAATTTTCGTCAAAGTTTTCTCTGCTTCTATAAGTGGAAATGATTTAATATTTAGTCTGGAGCTTCATGATGATGAGTTGTACCGTGTAAGCTATTTTCAGGTTTGTTGCGCTACTACTTGCTGTTTACCGATACATTGGTATACTTAGCCTAAATTAAGTTTTTTGAATAACATTAAAAGACGCAGTTGACTTTAAAGATCAGTCTTTTATTTAAACTTTTTATTATATTGGGCATGCGGGGGTATTCATTTGTGGCCCAGTGGACCGCAGTACCTCTAGTTTTAATTAGATTGCAGAATTAAGCAAACATTACAACCAACTTTAAGCGTTTTTATAAATTTTAACTGCAAGGTCAGCTGAAAAGATACAATTATGATAGGAACATGTCATGGAACTACTGTAAACGTGAAAATTTTCGCGTGGGGGTAATTTTCACTTATTTCGGGTTTAGTAATGTTACGTGAATATAACCCCATGCAAACTCTTTTAATAACAAAAGTTTCACAGTCAAATAAGATCTGCAAATATTACAACCACGCAAATGGTTTGAGTATGGCACTTCGCAAAATTAACCCCCCGCAAAAATAACCATGTTTACAGTATTCAATCAAAATTTCATTTGATCTTGGATGACAGATTGGCATAAAAAAAAAACATCTCTTGGTCAATAAATCACAAGAAACATTTTTCAATCTACAAGGCAGTTCTTGTTTATATTTTGCCAAGTTCTTATGTAAACTAAGTTCTCAGATGGCAGCCATTTGAATCATGGTTTGACACCAAAGTGACAACCTTTGGCAAGCATCATGAATGTAACATTTATGATTCATATAGTTTAGATCCAAATATGGATTTATGAAGAGATGTACTTGTAAGGATAGGATCAAAAGATCTACTGATTTCTAAGATCAAATGTTCATAACTCCTGGCAAAAGTTGTAAGATGAAACATAGAAAGCAGCCACAGCCTGGTAAGCTGACCTCATTGTGCAGCATTGTCACATGTTAAACAAGTCAGTTAACAGGAATGGACTATACTCATTCTTTTTGACAGATTAATTCATGCATGAAATGTAGGTCAAAGATGGTCATCCCACACAAATAGACCTTAACCATATTCTACCTAACCAAGTCGATCATACATAAAATGTAGGTCACAGGCGGCATCTGAAGCATGCATTTTTGTTGTCATCCCAAAATGCATCACACATACCAATATGGTTGATGTGGTACATGTCAGCAACTGGGAATGGACTTAAACCATTTTACATAACCAAGTCGCTCATGCCTAAAATGTAGGTCACAGACAGCATCCTAAGTATGAATTGTTGTTGTCATCCCAAAATGCATCATACATACCAATATGGTTGATGTTTGGCATGTCAGTAATTAACCATTCTACCTATCCAAGTCGCTCATGCCTAAAATGTAGGTCACAGACAGCATCTGAAGCATGCATTGTTGTTGTCATCCCAAAATGCATCATACATACCAATATGGTTTATGTTGGAAATGTAAATAACCATGAATGGACTTTAAACCATTCTTCCTAACCAGCGGCTGACACTGACACTAGAGGTATAACATAAACCCCCCTCACTTCTTGAGGTGGGCTAAAAATCCCTGATATTGACATCTACATATTATGCCCTTGCTGCATACAGTTTCATGAAATTCTGTGGAATAGTGATAGAGCATATCTGCTTACAAGTATATGGTCATAACACCTATTTGTTTCCGAGTCACAGGGGGCATAACTCCTGTAGAAAGTACATGATAAAAAAATCCACGACAACATGCAATCTGCATATTATGTCTTTGTTACATACAAAGTTTCATGAAATTCCATCAAACAGTTTCCGAGTAGTTGAGCTTGCTATATGATCAAAAAGCCTATTAATTTTTAAGTTTGTAGGTGCGTTACAGCTGGAAAAATTGAAAGAAGAAAAAACTACTAATAATATGCACATGTACATATTATTTTCATGCTATATTCAAAGCTTCATATGATTTGGTTGAACAGTTTCAGAGGGCCTGCACTACAAGCATAAATATGGTCAATATACCTAAAAATTTCTAAAATCAAAGGTGCATAACTCCTGGAAATTTGCAAGGGCAAAAATTTGAATGACAGACTCACAAATGAGCAATTTTGGCTCCCTGAACCTCTAAAATATGTAAAATCAAAACTCTAAGTATCAGGCCTACAACTACACCAGGTGAACAACATATCCTGAAAGTTTGGTTGGAATCGGACTTGCAGTTTGGAAGGAGTTGCGGATTCAAAAATCAACAGACGAAGCAGGACGACGTAAGACTATGGATAGTAATCCTATATGTCGACTCTACTTACAGCAGGCGACACAATCAAGTATGGACATGCAGAATCTGTTATTGGAATGGACCATCAGTGTCTTCCTAGGACCACTGTGACCTAGTTTGGTTCTAATTGGATAAATAGTTTCTGAGGTCTTTGAACCTGCTTTCCATAGGATCTTCTCTTAAACTATTAGATCTTTGTATGCTGTTGTGCAGGGGATCCAATTTTAGACTATGTTCCCTGCTTGTAGTCATCTTGGATGAGGTACTTCCCTGCCAGATATCCTTTTTTGGGAATGACCATCTTAGGACCATTATGATAAAGTTTGGTTCCAAAAATTGTTATACAGTGTAGTAGTTTCTGAGAAGAAGATATTTAAGGATCAAATGTTAACTATGTTCCTGCAGGGGATGAGGAACAAACTGTTAGATGCCTTTTTGGAAGGAACCATCTAAGGACTATTATGCCTAAGTTTGACTGTAATTGGACTGGTAGTTTCTAACATGAAGATCTCCATATTAAAGGTCAAATGTTATGTTCCCAACTGGCGGGTATATAAGATGAGGTAAGGACCTGCCGAATACATTTTTGGTAACAAACCATCTTGAGGCTTAATTTTGGTGTAACTTGACAAGAAGTTTATGAGGTCTTTGCATGAGTTTTCAATGGGGTCCAATGTTAAACTATGTTTCCCGCTGCCTATTTTTTTTTTGGAGAGACTATCTATGGGGCATTACCTGTAACTGTGCAAACAATTTATACATTGAACTTGAGCATCTCCTATTACCATTTTATTGTTTAGATTTTATTGCTTGGTAGATTTTTCTAATGGAAGGGTGCACCTTTTGTATAATCAACTTCTTTCATGATTTAACCTTTGCTTGGTTTTTTTCTATATACCCTTAACATGTGCATCTCCTGTTTTGATTTTATAATTTCTTTATCAGGGCTGTTCCATTAAAACATTGACTGAACCAAGGAAATGCACTTTGAAAATTGCATAACCACCTACACAAGGAATTTTTTAATCATTCAGGTACTAGTATTTTTATTCCAAAGAAGAACGTTTTGAGAACAATCCTTAGGAGGGATATAAAAGTGCCTACCTTGGGTGCCATATATGTTTAAATACAACAGGCCTTAGATGTAAAAGCCATTTTTTAACAATATTATATTTGTGGATGTGGTTATGGCTTTTTGTGTAAATTCCAAATACCTATCCTTTGTCACACCTATATTGCTCAACATGCTCCAGTAGGGGTATAAATAGCCCATAAAGGACAGTTCTAATCATAACTTATGCTCATTTTTACATAGCTGAAAGTATTAATGAGTAGATATTAAATAATAGTTGATCACCAATCAAGAAAGCTCTTCAATCGAAGCTCTTGCTTCGGTATTCATTTGGAAATTTATTCAATAACAAAATGACCACAATAACCAATAACAGTTTTATTTAAAGCTCTAATATTGAAAAAGTAACAAAAACAAAACAGCATATTGTAACAAGGATAAATATTTATGTTGATCAAAAAAATCAACATGAAGCATCCCAGTTGATTTTAAGAACTTCTCAAAACAGAATCTCTTATGCAACATACATAAAGGATATTAAGTAATAAATTTCTTAAGAGATATTGAAGCATGTTGTATAAAAATATTAAATTATCAAATTCCCAAAGTCTAAGCATTTGCTAATAAAGGAAAGTCTGTGTTTCGACCCATATAATACACAATTATTAGTACATACTTTACTTTCAAAAGGAATCAATAGTATTTTTCTGTTAGAATTACCTGATGATAACATAAACTAAAGCACATTTTGACAAAAATATATTGTAGTTGTTCTTGATGCCAAAAAAAAGGTAACCAATACAAATACTAGAAAATGAGACTGTCAGACAAAAATGCCTTCCCATACATCTACAGAATTAGTTAACCTAAGTCAATTTAATTCAGGGTTATGACTCGCTTTTGAATCAGGATGTAGTACTATTCATCAGGTTTTTCCTACTTATTCAATATTTTCTGTTAAACAAATAATTGTCAAGTAACAATCCTAAAGAAAATAAACTATTTTATTCAATATTCAATTGAAGTTTCATATGTTAGAAGGCTTGATATCATAGTCAACAGAAATTACGTCCGTAGCTAGCTGTCAGTAACTGCGAGCATTTGTCAGGACAGTTCCGATGTGTATTTTACTCATGTTTTATGTACTTCATTGTAAAGGTACTCCTCTTGATAAGTTGGACTTTTTCTAGCTTGATTTTACTACAAGTCTTTTTGTGTATTTATTTTTTAGCCATTCACCACACATAGGGGGAGGGTTTGGATCCAACAAAACAAGTTTAACCCCACCACAATTTTTGCGCCTGTCCCAAGTCAGGAATATGTTGGTCATTGGCTTGTCCTTGTCTTCTTATAAAATTTTAGTTTCTTGGTATTTGGGTTATTGGATGTGGTTTGTTTCCATGGGTTTATTCACTTTTTTACCTTTTCGGGGCCATTTAGGGCTTGCTATATTGTGTGAGATTCCTCACTGTGTTGAAGACCATACAGGGACCCCTAGATGTTTTGTTTTGGGTCGTTTTAACCTGCAGATGGGATGTTGTCTCCTTGACATTTACCCCATTTCCTTGCTTTTTCATAAAATTACTGATACATAAAAATATGAATTATATAGCAATCATACAGGTAATTTATTTCATGAAGTATCACTGTCATCAGGATCTAAGCACAAAATTGAACTGAAATCACTAATGCATAAATCTTAGGTCAGTAATTAAAGTTTAGTACTCATGGGGGATTAATTTGATGAAACACTGTTATTGTTATAAGAGTGGACTTTATATTGAAAATTTATTCTAAGTCACCCAAGCCTAAATTATAGTTTAACAAAATAAGGTAAAACACTAATTTATATATATTTTAGCAATGTGCAGGTGCAAATTAAAAATTCATAAATGTTTTGCTAACATACACTGGTAGGTACTAGGGTAAATAAAAATAGAACTAGAGGCTCAGATACTGAGCCTGTATAGCTCAGCTGACAAAGATGCTTTTAAGCCATGCCTATGCTGATGACCAAAAATGTTTTTCCTATAGGGTCAAATGTTGAGCTATGTTCTCTACTGACATCTATGTTTTTTTCAGATTCAATTGAAATAAGTATGTTTTCTTAATATCTTTCCATAAATTACTCAAATACAGATAAGTTAAATTTGCTTTAATGGTTTCAGAGTAGATGATGAAAATGAAGATTTTCCCATAGGATCCTATGTTAAACTATGTGCCGCTCTTGGCCACAATGTTTTATTTTTTTGGATCAAAACAAAATGAGCAATCTTCGTTATGGATCTTCCATATATCATTCCTGTAAAGTTTGGTTGAATTTGATTCATTGGTTTCAGAGAAGATGAAAATGTGATTTTCCCGAAGGGTCCAATGTTAAACTATGATCCGTGCTAGCGGCCATGTTTTTGATCGGATCAAACGATATGAGCAATCATAGTTTAGGACCTTCAATACATCATTTCTGCAAAGTTAGGTTACATTTGCTTCAGCAGTTTCAGAGGAAAAGATGAAAATGTGATTTTCCAATAGGGTCCAATATTAAACTATTTTCCATGCTGGCAGCCATGTATTTTATCAGATCTGAGGGAAATGAGCAATCTTTGTTAAGGATCTTTAGTACATTGTTCCTGTAAAGTTTGCTTAAATTTGCTTAAGCGGTTTCAGAGAAGATGAAAATGTGATTTTTCCTATAGGGTCCAATGTTAAACCTAAGCCATGTTTTTTATCCGATCAAAATGAAATGAGCAATCTTTGTAAAGGACCTTCCATACATCATTCCTGTAAAGTTTTGTCGAATTTGCTTCAGTGTTTTAAGCTAAGGAGATGAAAATGTGATTTTCCCATATCTAATGTTAAACTATGTTCCATGCTGGTGGCCATTTTTTTTATTGGATAAAATTGAAATGAGCAATCTTTGTTTAGGGCCTTTAGTACATCATTCCTGTAAAGTTTGGTTGAATTTGCTTCAGTGGTTTCAGCTGAGAAGAAGAAAATGATTTTTTTCCCATAGGGTCAAATGTTAAACATAAGTTCCATCATTGTGGCCATGTTTTTATCAGACTGATACGAAATGAGCAATCTTTGAAAAGGACCTTCAATACATCATTCCTCTTAAGTTTGGTTGAATTTGCTTTAGTGGTTTCATAGGAGAAGATGAAAATGTGATTTTTCCCATAGGGTCCAATGTTAAACCTAAGTTCCGTGCTGGTGCCATGTTTTTATCGGATCGGAACAAAATGCGCAATCTTTGTAAAGGACCTTCCATACATCATTCCTGTAAAGTTTGGTTGAGGAGAAGATGAAAATGTGAAAAGTTAACGGACAGATGACGGACGACGGACTATGGATGACGGATGGACGACGGACGCCAAGTGATGGCAATAGCTGACATTGACCCTACGAGTCAGGCGAGCTAAAAAAGGGTAATGGAGGTGTAAAATTTTCAGCAGAAAATAGCTTTCTGAATGGTTACAAAGTCCATTTTACATCATCACTTTCACATGTTTTTTTCATGATAAAACTACAATTCCTGCTTTTTTTTGTGTTAGAAAATTAATATCTGCTTCTGAAACACTGCAAAATTGGGAAAATTTAAGCAATTAAAGGGGGAAAATACGTGGAAATTTTGTATTATAAATATATCTGAAATTCTAACCATAACTCGATCTCAAAACTTAAAATTTACAAATGTTTCAATCACAACTTTATGACCTTGAAGATGTGGAGAGGGGCAATTTAGTTGAAAAGCAGCAAACTTAAGTATTGCATTTTTGCCTCTGTAGGGAGGATGCTCTGTAATTGATGGGGGTAATCACAGAGGCACAACTGTTATTCCTAAATAAAACAAACTCTAATGCAGGAAATATGATAATAATTCTACGCATAAATTTGTCAACAAAAACAACAATATTCAGTCATCACTCCACAACCATAGTGATGGAAACTTTACTTATCCGTTCAGTTTTTAACATGAAGCTTTATTCAAGTCTTAGTTTTTATAATCAAAAGATGTCTGATTGTAAATGTAGTATTACATCAACTGACTATGACATATATCAAACAAAAAATCTTGCTAATCTTTGTAAATATGAACAAATGTCAGTTGGATGAGGAGAGATTCTGGATCCTCTATACCAAAGTTTTAAGCTTTGATACATATTGTAATCCTTGAAAAAATTATTCCTTTAGAATTTTTTTTCATTTATGAGGAATATTTTTTCCTGCAATAGTAGTTCTATGTAACACTCTCAGTCCGACTTCTTCCCTAGGGTACTGTGTTTCTGGTGTGGCTTCATGTCCAAGTGCTAAATTATCTGATATTATAAAGTCTCCTTCTTCCCACTGTAACAAGACAAAATTAATACAATTATAAATACATGTATATTGAAGAATTTTCAGTCATCCTCCTGATCTTATTTGTAAGTCATTTGGGATGTTTATTTTCTTTTACAATGCATTTTAATTTGTTTATTATTTGGTTCTACTGAATATTTTCGTTTAATCTACACCGACGAAGGATAAATTGTACAGAGATATGAAAATTTGTTTGCTTTATTTCATATTAACTGTTATTTTAAAGTATTAAATTGAATACCTTTTCAGTGTTCCCTGCTTGCCCTAACTTCTTTTTTCCATAAATTAGGAAGGGGATCAATCTCTTAAAATTATCATCCTGATTTTCAAATCATACACCATACACACTCGTTAAGTCATAGAATGACTGTTTTAAGTTTAAACCCCTGGGTTTTAAAGTAACCAATCTAAATATAATTCGTTGTTCCTACGTTGTCCTAGCCTCCTTGTAACTTTATTAGCACTGTTACTTGCATATATTCTTGGCAATGGGTAGGGAGTCTGAAATGATTGTGGGCGTCTCGATGCTGTATGATTTTCAGGGGTTAGTATGCTGCTACTAGTGTACAGACAATGTCAAAGATGTTTTACCTGTATAATATTTTTAAACTACTACATCATTCTTTACGACCCGTAGAAAGACAACAGATCTGTCGAAATATATTGGTCGAAAGTTTTATTATTTCTACCCTTGTAAATTTTGCTATGTGTTTTGTATAACTTTGTTATTTTTTTTAAGATTTTAAATTCATCTCTTTTAACAGCTCACATGCCCATGTATCTCTTTATTTTGTTTTTAACAATTAAAACATTTGATTGACAAGACAATTCATAAAAATATAAAATGTCTCTAAATATCTAAAGATACCTTATGAGAATATACAAGTTTTCTGTCATCTTTAATGATTTCTTTATTTATTTCCTTCAGTATCTGAGCAGTCTCAGGCCAGTCAGTAATTCTCTCCTTGTCTGTTCCTAAATCCCATATAAAGGCTGTTGTCATTCCTAAATGAAAACATAATGTCTGCAAAAAATAAACAACTAGATCAAGTTAAAATAACTGTCATAAAGGATATCATACAGATAGAGTACAGGTACATAAATTGTGTCTGTTTTATTTCTGATGCAACATCTACACATTGAGTACAAAACCATTGTCTTTAGCATATGCAGACCAAAACAGAAACAAAAGCACACATGAACATGTGATACCTGAACAAAGAAAGGAAATACAATTAATCTGGACACAATTTTCACTTGGACATGCTAGATGGATGCAAAAGTAAATATTTTCCTCCTATAACTTTCTTTCATATCTACCCTTTGAATTGATTCTTTAAAAAAATGTCCAACTACAAAACAAATCATGATTGCAGAAGAAATCAATGAAATGTCAAAGTCAGATTATCTCCCCTTAATGATGTCACACAATGATTTTATTCCTTTATAAATCCTTTCTTTTTGTAAAGTTTCAAAGAAATTTTTCAAGTGGTTAATGAAAAGTTGCACGAACAAGATAATCTGCGAAGAAGGGATCATTGGAAAGGCAAAAGTCAATTTATCTCCCTTTCCTGTTTTCAGACAATTTTTATATTCCTTAATGCACATTTCCATAGAGTCTTTCCTTGGTGTAAAGTTTCATCAAAATCAGAGGAGTTGCACTAACAGGAATTTGGACAGATGAACGGAAAGGTGGATGGGCAAACATACAGACAAAGTTATTTCAAGCTCTCATTTAAAATTGGAGTAGAAAAAAAAATTTTGAGACAACTTGAACGAAGATATGTTTGTGAAACACTATGCTCCCGGTAGCAACCATGTCTACCATACAAAATAAATGCTAAAATTGCAATCACTAGAAATGAGATAAAAGCAAAATCTAGATTTTGAACTTTTGACCTGTGACCTTGACCTTTGACCTGACCTTAGAGAAATTTGCATAATGGTGTTCAGCTTTATATGATCAATATACAGGCCATATATGAAGGTCCTATCACATCTGGTTGGAAAAATAACGGCAACCTTGAAGTTTTCAAATTTTCACTCAGTGACCTTGACCTTTGACCCGACTGACATTTTTTTTGGAGGATTTGTATTAAGCTTCATTAGATCTATTCACATATATAGAATATCAAACCTCTAGCAATTGTAATTAACAAGCTATAGCGAAATCTTTATTTTGACCTTTTGACCTCTGTGACCTTGATCTTTGACCTGACCTTAGTGAAATTTGCATAATGCTGCTCAGTTTCATATGACCAATATACAGGCACAATATGAAGGTCCTATCACATCTGGTTGAAAAGATATAGACAATGTTAAA
>MJUU01001124.1:97626-120523 GCA_002080025.1 Modiolus philippinarum
GAAAAAGGGCAATAACTCCAAGACGGGTTTTCAGATTTTCTTCAAAATTGCAGAGTAGGTAGATCTTGCCATGCTGATC
Organism: Modiolus philippinarum; assembly: GCA_002080025.1. NCBI lineage: Eukaryota > Metazoa > Mollusca > Bivalvia > Mytilida > Modiolidae > Modiolus > Modiolus philippinarum. Next base: position 97,706 of record MJUU01001124.1, read on the forward strand.
ATTTTTACCTCCATGTCAGATTTTTGATATCTGTAACGGTTTTCGAGTTATTTGCAAAAAACAGCAATTTACCCCTATGTTCTATTTTTAGTAACAGCAGCCATGTTGTTTGATCCTCGGACTAATCGAACACAATTTTGAAACTGCATACCCTGGTGATGATTCAGGCCAAGTTTGGTTAGAATTCGCCCAGCAGTTTCAGAGGAGAAGATTTTTGAAATTGTTGACGGACGGACGACGGACAACGGACGCAAAGTGATGGCAAAAGCTCACTTGGCCTTTTAGGTTAGGTGAGCTAAAAAGAAACAAACTGTTTTGTCATTCCCATTAAATTTTTTCATACAAATCCTTATTCACAATGGTGAGCAATTAACCTGAATATATAAAAATTATAAAAAATATAAAAAAAGTCAATGAACCACAAAACTGGGGATGAGGAAACATGCCAAGCATCAGGCCAACTAGAAGTTACAATTGACCAAATGTTTTGAGTATTGGTGTTACTGTTACATTGGCCATAAACAAGAATGTAAAAATCAACAAAGTCATTGAACCATGAAATTGAGGTCAAAGTTAAACAACAGATGTGAGGCTGACATGTACTCATTAAGATGTAACAATTGATCAAGTATGTATTATCTATATATAAGTGTTTCAAATGCTGAGAATAGACATGAATGTGAAAAATTAACAAGAGTCAATGAACCATGAAATTGAGGTCAAGGTTATGCGACAGGTACAGTGTATCATACTGGCATGAACCCAAACAAATGTAGCATTAAACAAGTATGGACTGTCTAGGTGCTAGAATTACATTTTAAACATTCTAGATCAAAAGATCATGTCCAAAGTTGTGCATAAAATTTAATAAACATGTGAAGGCAATATTACATGTATCATAAGACATGGTGTAAATTCTCAAACTGAAACTGTTGCAAAATGGCAGCCAGTTATACCCCTGCTTAGTGATGGGAATGAGATAAAATTTCATAATCCATCATCCAACTAAGCATTTATTGAAAATCGAAACAACCACTTGACAGAAATTGTACTGATGTCTCATATAAAATGAAAATGAGAGTTTTTAGGATGGGAGGATTTTCATAACAATTTTACAAGGGTAAAAATTAGCTCTTATGTTGATCTAGTTTGCAAAATATCCATTTGAATATAAAATTCAAAGGAAATTTACAAACACATCAGACAAACAATTAATCAATTTGCAATATTGGTAACTTCAGTATTTAGTTATTAGACATTTTCATAAGGTCATAACAAAAAATATCCTAGATTCCATCCCTGTCCGCCCCAATTTTTTTCACCCACCTCAAAATTTTTTTTTTGGGGGGGGGGGTGGTAAATTTCTTTTAAAATGACAACATATTTCACAAAATTTGCTAAAAAATATTTAAAAAATTCAACTGCTTGCCCTAAATTTTGAGAAAAAAGGGGTGAGAATCTAGGAATTATATTATTATGGCCTAATGGATAATCAAAATGTTGAGTATAATCAATCATTGGGACAACACTACAACTGCTCATTGAACTCTGAAACAATATGGTAAGAGCAAATTTAAGTGTGTGTGGACTCAGTCAAAGTATGGTCTCACTATACAGTTTCGACGTCACCATGCATTCCTATGTAAAATTGCCAAATTTTGCAGGTTCAGCCTGAACGTATAGGTGTAAAGTTTGCAATGAGGTGTATATTTTTGCGAAGCATGGATACCATAGATTTTATAAACAATGTAAAAAGGGTACGACGATCGTTGATTTTTTTCACAAAATAAGCTCGAACATAAACTGCTTTAAAAAGCACATGTTCACCTTCTGTCAAATTTCTGTCCACATGGCCAGCATGACACCGTCTCACTCATTTATTGATGCAATATCCCTACATACTGGTCACAAATGCCAATTATATTTGAAAAGTACACTTTCTCAGCTTCAATTTAAGCAGTCACATGTACTCTTTCCAAGTAAAATAAAATATTTATCACTTACACTGTATTTGATTCTAATTTAACTTTCTGATAGAACTATTTAGCTAAGGGGCCAATTGACCTGGAAGTGTATGTTGAGACCTTAAGATTTCAACTTGTATTAAAAATTAGGGATTTTGCATTTCAATTGAAAGTGCACACTTATGCGAGTAAAATGATACCCAATATGTACTGGTTCAATAACCGGTTAAGAATTTCCTGGCATATCCAAATACAGTATGTCGCGAGCAAATTTAGAGAAGTTTGACATCACATATGAAGCGCACAGTCATTGTGTATGGAAAGGAAGTTTTGCAATAAACTTTACAAAATTGGTAATAAATATCTCTCAAAATGGTATAATGTAGGCTTCATGGGTGTACAGAAATAGAAATATGGCTGATATTTACCTAAAAAGCCTACAGGGAAGGAGATAAATGTTGTAAGTGAAACAAAAATAGGGAGGGAAAATAGATCTGCAGCATGAAATACCTGTGTGAACCTAAGTTATGGCCATTTTTGAGAAAATAAAATATGTATTTCCATTTTTTAACCATATATTTATGACAACAGGCCATAATTTGACATGCTAGTGCAATTTTTGGAAAAAGAATGAATGGTTGCTAAGGTGAATAAGGGCAAAACCTATTCAAAGTTATGATGACGCCTGCACCTTAAGGTCTCACTATACAGTTTCGACGTCACCATGCATTCCTATGTAAAATTGCCAAACTTTGCAGGTTCAGCCTGAACGTATAGGTGTAAAGTTTGCAATGAGGTGTATATTTTTGCGAAGCGTGGATACCATAGATTTTATAAACAATGTAAAAAGGGTACGACGATCGTTGATTTTTTTCACAAAATAAGCTCGAACATAAACTGCTTTAAAAAGCACATGTTCACCTTCTGTCAAATTTCTGTCCACATGGCCAGCATGACACCGTCTCACTCATTTATTGATGCGATATCCCTACATACTGGTCACAAATGCCAATTATATTTGAAAAGTACACTTTCTCAGCTTCAATTTAAGCAGTCACATGTACTCTTTCCAAGTAAAATAAAATATTTATCACTTACACTGTATTTGATTCTAATTTAACTTTCTGATAGAACTATTTAGCTAAGGGGCCAATTGACCTGGAAGTGTATGTTGAGACCTATGGACAAAATGATTTATCCCCCCTCTTTTTCAGAATATATACAAAGATGAATTATCTCCCTTCAAAATTTAGAACAGCAGCCATATTACTTCTTGCATACCTTCAGGTGGTATACTTCAGCTGTGTAGTTCATCAAAATCCAAGCAAGCATTTAAGAGGACAAGCTTGGACAAAGAACTTATCCATTTTTCCTGTAAATATTTGAAGTTTAATTGTCTCCCCTTCAAAATTTTGAGCAGCAACCATATTACTTCATGCACATCTTCAGATTGTATACAATAACTTTGTGACATTTCATCGAAATCCAAAAGCCATTTAGGAGGACATGCGCTGACAAGGTATCTCCCCCACACCCTTTTTTCCAGAAAAAAAAGTTGAATTATCTCCCCTTTAAAATAATAAAGGGCTACGCCGAGCACAGCATGATGTCATTTGTTTTGAAATAGTCAGGATTTTGCAACAATCCAATAATCACCATCTGACTAGGGTATTGGATTTTTTACATTCTTACAGTTAACATGACTATTAAAGTTATGCATAATAATTATATCATTAATAATATCTATATTTGACTAAATGATCCATACCAAATAATCAACACTAATATTCCCTCGCGTCTTCCTACGACTGCACTCTTTTCAAATAAAGTAACCACATTCATACTCACAGTAAATAAATAACATCTGCTCCTATATTAAAGTATAATATAATGACTGAAATTGGAACACACGTCTGAGTCTGGGGTAATTTCGATGCCTAAGATTTAAACAAAGGGATTAGTCTTAAGCCTCCCCCCCCCCATTGTAAGACTAAGACAGAAGAATCTTGCAATGCCAAAACAATGGATTTCCTTATCTGAGGTGGTCCTTTTTCTTGGAAGAAGACACTGCCCGAGTATACATTGTTTAGATTTCTCTACTTAAGGTTCATCATAACAACTCGTTTTCCAAGTACCCATCTACATGGGTAAATTTCACATGAGTGTAGACAAAACTATGAATCATTGGCCTAGTTAGATCATCAACCATAGTTCAGTTTAGTCAGTGTTAGTGCGCATGTCTGGTCACCTGAATGATCGAACTCATTTTAGTACCAGTAGATTAGTTAATATGGCGGCATTTTGGAAATGTACGAGGACGATTATCATCGTTTGTTTGTCATCCGATCACTTTATGCCACAAGATTAATAAATATAACAAAATTACCAACCTTTGGCATAGCATCTCTTCTGGGAAGAGATGAGATGCTATGCCAAAGGTTGGTATTTATATGACAGCAAACTTGAAAAAAAGTTTTAGAGCCTTTGTTTAAAAAAAAATGTTGTGAATACTGAAAATGATAACTCGTAATGATAAGATTATAATTGTGATTGGCATTGCCTTCGATCATGCACTTGTAATCACAAAGCTATGCATGATACGAAAAATTTATCAATGATTATTATGTACAAAATTAACTTGTTTAAAACACAAACATGCTATTGTCACTACAAAATATATATAAAGTGATCTAAAGTTACCTTGATAACATTACTACTAATACCTAATATTTAAGTCCGCTGTAATTTTTTTTTCCTTTTTATCAAAAAAGACAATTGAACAAACTTAACTCGTGCCGCCATATTGGAACCAGAGAAACCCACGCTTCAAAATGGTTGAACCATAGATGTCACTCTGGTCGAACCAGTGACAGTTCGATCACGCTTTAGTTCGACCACAGGTACCGTGGTTGGTGATCGAACTAGGCCATTATAAACTTTTGAGGCTGGCACTGCATAGATATGTAATTTATTCATCCAATTTTAATAAAATTATTTTATAACAATGTTTTGTTTGTGCTGTGCATTTTTTCTCCGTGTTTGAAAAGGTCCAAAAATAAACAAAGACAGGTAAACAGTTCGAGACGACCCCTATGTTATACAGGTAAGTTATGCATTTAAATCAATAGGACAAAGGTAATAATAACAATACTCACGGGACTATTTCAAACAAATCTTGAAAGATAGTTTTATTTTGGATGTTGTCAGAAATGGCAAAAAAATGCCCGCTTTAATCAGGTAAGTTTTTACCTTATTTTCTTGAAAAGGTAATTTAATTATTGCATAGCTATGAAGTGCCAGCCTTAACACCACGATAATTTGTCTTATCATTACTCTGCACATGTATAAAAACGCATCAACATTGTAGCCATATTGTTGAGTTTGTTATGATGAACCTTAACTACTCTCTGACTGCAACTAACCAGTATCCCCATGTTTTGGCACTGATGACATGTAATACAGGGAATAACTGAATGGTTTTTCCATAAAACTTCCATCAATGTGCCATCCCGTACGACCAACATTTCTACAGCCCTCATCTTCATCGTTAGACACCCTGAAAACATCAGGATGTGGAGATCTTGGATGCTTGTAAAACGTCGATTCCAACTCGCCAAACCATTTACTTATTTCAACATGTCTGTCACCGCTAATTACACCTTGGTTTTTAAAGACCAATAACCTAAATTTATGAACATCAGCTTTGATTTGATCTATAATTCTTTCTGGAACAGCACTGTTTAAATTTATGTCAGTAATAACTTTTCCAAATTGTTTCATTTTCCTTGCAACAACCTTACCTACCTCACTATCGGAGAGTTTCCATTTCATGAAAGAGGTAACTAAAGGGGAGATATACCTGGACAGAGGTAAAAAGGTGAAACCTGGTTATCTAAAGTTCAATATCATATTATATTTGCGTTGAAATTTAGGCTCTAAACTTGTGCATGAAAATTAAAATCTGCAGGGTTTTGTCCAATTTTATTTTTGGGGTGAACAGCTGAAAGCAAAAATTTAAAAGATAGAGGCTCAGAGACTGAGCTTGAATCGCTCACCTGACAAAATGTTTCTTTGCCATGACCAAAATTGATGTTTTTTACCAATTGTACATAATGTTTAGCTATGTTCTCCATTGGCAACCATGTTTTTGTCTGATCCTAGTATTGAAATGAGTAATTTTTGCAAAGGACCTTCTATACACTTAGTTAAATTTGCTTGAATAATTTCAGAAAATGATCAGGCTCCAATGTTAAACAGTGTTCTGCACTTGGAGACATGTTTTTTATCAGATAAAAATGAAATGAGCAATTTTTGTTAAGATTGACCCTTACTCTGTACATCATTCCTGTAAAGTTTGGTTGAATTTGCTTCAGTGGTTTCAGAGGAAAAGATGAAAATGTGATTTTCCCATAGGGTCCAATGATAAACTATGTTCCATGCTGGCGACTATGTTTTCTAACAGATTGTAATGAATTGATCAATATATGTTAAGGACCTTTAGTGCATCATTCCCGTAAAGTTTGGTTGAATTTGCAGTGGTTTCAGAGAAGCAGATGAAAATGTGTTTTTTATAGGGTCTAATGTTAAACTATGTTCCGTGCTGGCAGCCAATAGTCACAAGTTTTTTATATCAGATCAGAACAAAATGAGCAATCTTTGTTAAGGACCTTTAACAAACCTTTAATACATCATTCCTGTAAAGTTTGGTTGAATTTGCTAATTCAGTGGTTTCAAATGTGATTTTTACCATAGGGTCCAATGTTAAGCATAAGTTCTGCCCTGGCGGCCATGTTTTTCATCGGATCAGAACAAAATGAGCAATCTTTGTAAAGGACCTTCCATGCATCATTCCTGTAAAGTTTGGTTGAATTTGCCTCAGTGGTTTCCGAGATGAAAATGTGAAAAGTTAACGGACGACGGACATCAAGTGATGGCAATAGCTCACACTGACCCTTTGGGTCAGGTGAGCTAAAAATTGTTAGAATCACAGCAAGTAGATACAAGTAACATCTTGATCACATCAAGATATAAATTTTCACATGTAGAATGGGTGAAAGTGTGTAAAGTGCAAAAATTCTGAAATACAGACTTCTTCACAAATTCATAAAGGGATACATAAGGAAAATCAAGGTTTAAAATCTGGAAATCTGGTATAATCATGAAAACTTTTCACTCATGAATAGCTCTTGGATGAAGAACAAGAGTTGTCAGAAGACAACATAGCTGGCTGGGGAATACAGTAACCGCAATGAACAATTAATTTGGAGGTTACACGTTTTCTTGATAAATACTTTAAATGCGATACAAGATATAAGAAAGCCACATGTCAAACAGGAACTCTCTATTACTAAAAGACTAACTTCTATAAACAGGGTTCAAATTTTTTTTTTAAAAACTGCCCCAGGGCAATGTCAAGGTCAAAATGTCTACAACTATTGTACTACTAGAAAGCTCTCACCATAGGGAAGTCATGAAAAAAATATAAACACCCTATAACTAAACAACTAACTTCTAGAAGCAAAGTTTTAAAAAAATTGCCCTAAGGACAAAGTCAAGGCCAAAGGTCAAGGTCATAATGTCTACAAATATGGCACCATTAGAAAGCTCTCATCACAAGAAAGCCACATACTAAATATGAACACGCTACACTAAACAATCCAATTCTATAAGCAAGGTTAAAGTTTTTCAAAAATTGCCCCCCAGGGAAAGGTCAAGGTCAAAATGTCTACAAATATGGTGCCATCAGAAAGCTCTCAACATAAAGAAGTCACATACCCAAATACGAACACCCTACTACTAAAAGCCTACCTTCTACAGGCAAGGTTGAAGTTTTTCAAAATTGCCCTCAGGATAAGGTCAAGGTCAAAATGTCTGCAAATATGGTACCACTAAAAAGCTCTTATCATAAGGAAGTCACATACCAAATATGAACACCCTACCACTAAAAGCCTACCTTCTAGAGGCAAGGTTAAAGTTTTTCAAAAATTGCCCTCAGGGAAAGGTCAAGGTCAAAATGTCTACAAATATGGTACCGCTAGAAAGCTCTCATCATAAGGGAGTCACATACCCAAATACGAACACCCTACTACTATAAGCCTAGCTTCTACAGGCAAGATTAAAGTTTTTCAAAAATTGCCCTCAGGGAAAGGTCAAAGTCAAAATATCTACTAATATGGTACCACTAGAATGCTCTCATCATAAGGAAGTCACATACCAAATATGAACACCCTACCACATAAAGCCTGCCTTCTAGAGGCAAGGTTTAAGTTTTTTAAAAATTGCCCTAAGGGCAAGGTCAAGGTCTAAATGTCTACAAATATGGTACAAAAAGAAAGCTCTCATTGCAAGGAAGCCACATACTAATTATCAACATCCCACCTCTTAAGGTCTCAATTTCACAAGCAAGGTTAAAGTTTTTACTGACAACGCCGCCGACGCCGGGGGTATGACAATAGCTCTCCGCACATTCGTCCCGGCGAGCTAATAAACAAGAGTTGTCAGAAGACAACATAGCTCGCCGGGGATAAACAGGGTTCAAGTTTTTTTTTAAAATTGCCAAGGCAATGTCAAGGTCAAAATGTCTACAGCAATGGTACTACCAGAAAACCTTCGCCATAGGGAAGTCACAAACAAAATATAAACACCCTATAAGTAAACACTTAACTTCTAGAAGCAAGCTTAAAGTTTTTTTTAAAAATTGCCCTAAGGGCAAGGTCAAGGTCAAAATGTCTAAAAATATGGTGCCATCAGAAAGCTATCAACATAAGGAAGTCATATACTGAAATTGAATACCTTGCCACTAAATGTCAACATTCTAGAAACGCTGTTCAAGTTTTTAAAAAATTGCCCTCAGGGCAAGGTCAAGGTCATAATGTCAACAAATATGGCACCATTAGAAAGCTCTCTCATCACAAAACAGTCACATACCAAATATGAACACCCTACCACTAAGCAACTAAATTCTATAAGCAAGGTTAAAGTTTTTCAAAAATTGTCCCCAGGGAAAGGTCAAGGTCAAAATGTCTACAAATATGGTACCATTAGAAAGCTCTCATCATAAGGAAGTCACATACCAAATATAAATACCCTACCACTAAAAGCCTGCCTTCTAGAGGCAAGGTTAAAGTTTTTTAAAAATTGCCCTAAGGGCAAGGTCAAGGTCAATAAGTCTACAAATATGGTACCACAAGAAAGCTCTCATTACAAGGAAGCCACATACTAAATATCAACATCCCAATTCTTAAGGTCTCCATTCCAAAAGCAAGGTTAAAGTTTTTGCTGACGACGCAAACGCCGGGGATATGACAATAGCTCTACGGACATTCGTCCCGGCGAGCTAAAAAGCAAGTGTATATAGACAAAGTTTCCGAAATGTCTTGTCTAAAATTGCATATCTTTACCAATACAATAATTCCAATACAGTGTCCTTGTAAAAAGATTCCAAGGACTTATTATTTTCTTTAGGTGCATTTGCATATAATACCATTTTATTGCAAATCAAGTCACGAAACTGTGTTTACTGTCATGGTTCAACAGACCTGTCAAGTTTGGAAAATTGCCTCGTGTGAGATTTGCCAAAATTGTCAATGAAAAAAATTAAAAGATTAATGGAATTTTTGCCCCAAATTTGCACAAGCTTTGTGTGAGTCTCACGCAGATTGCATGACACTTGACAGGTCTAGTTATTAAATGTCAGAGGTCCAAAGTAACTTTATCCACCAATAGATCATACATGTCAATTTAGGCATTCAAATTGCTTGGAATAAAATCAATGAAAATCATTGCATCTAGAACTTGTGGTCAAGGTCATATATGTGTCTAGTATATAAAACTTCACAAAATTATGTTTTTGAAGTGCATTCTTGGTCACACGGGGCAGACCTGTTTGTGACCCAGGGCAGACAAACAACAACTGGTGAATCTAAATACTGTGGAAGTACTTTTATTCGTGGACATCAATTTTTGTGGTTTTCATAGATATCATTATTTCGTGGGTACTTAAACTCGTGGTTTTGAATTCTAGCATTTAAACTCTAGGGGAAAAATGCATTTCTTTGGAAACTTAAGTTAGTGGTTTAAGCGCACCACGAAATCCATGAAAATTTGAACCCCATGAACAATAGTACTTTCACAGTACCAGAACAAGAATATGGTCTATTCACATAGCGGATTTAGACTTTTTTTAATTGTTACTACACTACACTACACCATTAATAAGTTTTGAGAAAATGACATAAAAGGAAACTTAACATGCTCATTAGATCTCGACAATGAGATCAGGACGAAATCCATAGAATAGCCCATCATTTACTGCCCTGGACCACCCTATATACCTACCATAAATAGTTACCATGAATCTGACCTAATCAGAAAAACTTAAAGGGAAAATTCGCAAAAAAATAAAAATTCAATATTTTATTCTTCATATCTTAGTTAGCACATAAATATATGTATTACTGTTCAATTGTCTTAGATAACTGTACAAGACTGAATTTATTGTAAGCAAATCCCGGTGCATCAACCACCATATTGTCGTCTTGTCAACTTAAAAAGTCACGTGATACCTAAAGACCACAAAATACCAAAACTCGATAAGCCTGTGTAAAATCAACAAGTACATAACTCTGATCTGTCAAAATAAATATATTTCTTTCACTAAATTCAAGGATTTGTAATTTATTCAATAAAGAATTGAAAATTTGCATCTATTTTTTCTTAATATATAATTAAATTGATAATATATCCAGAACTTTTAAGAAGTTCCCGTGTTCACAATTAAATAAACAGAAAACATTTTGTAGAAATTAGGATTCATATACAAGAAGTAGGCTTGTACTGACCATATTGTGTATTAAGTGTTTATTGAGAAGACAGGTGTCAGACCCATCCGTCCACTTCTACCTGTATAAATCACTTGACCTTACCTGGAAAAATGACGACCTCGGAGTATAATTCCCTGTTGATACCACCTGCTGTGTACACGATCAACTCCGCAAAAAACGGACGCATTTCAATTGGGCGGATTTTTAAAATGCCAGTATTTTCAATTGGCCATTTTTTAGTTTTGCAATTGGGCGGGATCATTTTAAAAATAAAATAAAAATTGATATAAAGTAAATTGGTTGACATAAGGCCAAACAAGTTAATTAGAGTTGTTGGATGCAGATTTCAAGCCCAAATAGACATGTATATATGCAGTATCTCACAATGTTTTACTTTTAGATATTATTTGAAAGACAATGCTCATTTCTTAGTCTGTGGTGAAAGACACTGTAAGATATAGTGCTCATTTTAGTCTGCTTTATTAAAACGGTTCTTGCCGTGGTGTAATATGATGTCTAATTTAGAATGGTATCTTTTCTCAAATACGTGTCATAATAATATTGCATATGTCACATGAAGTAAAGTTGTGTCATTATAAGTTTTCTATGAAACGCCCCGGCGAAGGACATTTTAGCGAAACTGATTTTGATTATGGTGGACATTTTAGGGAGAGAATTGTGGACATTTTAGCGAATTAAAATTAGATTACCTCTACAAAATTGATGGACAATTTAGCGAATCATTATCAGCAGTAAGATCTATAAAAGAATGATAAAAGTTATTTATTAAACGATTTACAAGAAATGTTTATAGTTGAAAGAAAAATGTTCAGAATTAAAACATAAATATAACAATATATATTAGAACATGATCCTTTGCCAAGAACCGAACGAGAGCAATTGGAAATTGCAAAGTGTAAACAAATGAACATTTTGTATGGGCTCTTTGTTTCAAGTATAACTGTGTAATTACATGTGTTGTGTAGACACATATCCCTTATCTGACTTTTGAAAAAAAAATTATTGAACTATTCAATGAGAAACCAAAGTCAATTATTACCCCTGATTATAAATACAGATGGCGCTGCATCTAATCAGCTTCCTGCTAATAAGTCAAAATCCTGAAATATTATCCCTTTCACCTGTAGTTGTGTCATTTACTGTTCAAATAAGGGTGGTTATTTATTCCCCTAAAACAAAATATGAACAATTAAAACAAGAGGCTCTCAAGAGCCTGTATCGCTCACCTGGGCCATTGCTGACAAATACAGTCAAAAATAATAATACCAATGTTGAATGCCAATCTTGAATCTGTTCAGACAAGCCAGACACATTTTAAGAAGGGGACAAACTAAGGTCCATNGCAAGTTCATTTTCTCTTTGAATGTTAAACTGGGTTTGTTTTGATGTCCAGTTTATTTATTGATAAATATTGATAAAATCAAACTAGTATATTAATCAATTAGTTGCTTAATTTGATCTAAACAAAAATATACACAGGATGGAGGTGAGAATAGTAAAAAACCTATAATTTTTTCTTAAGTTTAGTAATTGTACAAGATATATTGAAGAGATGTTTCATTTTCAAGTTCTTAATTAAAACAGTTTTTCTCAAAATTAATATGATTCTAACATTGATTTTAACAGAAAAATGTTTTAAATTACAGTTTTCTATTTTAATACATGCCATCGACCTAGTAAAAGGTATGAAAGAATGGTGTCTGGAACAACATTGTAGTTAAGATTAAAACTTTTTGGTAGATCATAAGATGCAGGGTAGGGGAGGGGGTAACCCCGTCTATATTGGTAGGTACGGATGTGCAGCCTAAAAGGGTATGTTGTCTGGTTTGAAATATATATATATATAGGAAATATCAGAAGAAATATATAAGTGTGTCTTATATGTCTAAGCAAAATGACATCATCCATATATTCATTACCCCAGGGTGGTACTCTCCATTATCATCTGTACCTAGACAGGTCCACAGAAAAAATTTTATCCCCCAAAAATAGTGATTTTTTTACTTACTACCCCCAAAAATAGTTCTTAATTTCCTATGCAAACAAAACACCCCAAAATATAACACGGTACTTGCCCATCCCCAAAAATTATCTCATAATTAGTATCAGCCAAATAAATAGCTAAGAATATTTCCTAGCCCCCCAAAAGTAGCAACATATTCTTGAACCCCCCCCCCCACAAAAAAGCAAAAATCAGAAATTCAAACCCCATAAAATAGGACCAGCCTAGGTACAGGAAAAATTTGGAGTACAGGTCTTCCTGGCATCATTACGCTGTTCAGGAATATATTTATAGGTTGCAAAATTTCAGAAATATACGAAAGGTTTCCTTTTTCACTTTTGGCAAAATATATGAATATTGGCTAGGTTTAAATTTTACTGCTACATGTAGTACATCCGTTCCAATATATATTCAAAGTTACCCAAAACCACACCCCGTGTGTACACTAAATAAAGACAAAAAGTTTGAAGAAATTGTAAATGAGCACACTAGGGCAAATTGTGTGACAATGGAGATTTGGTCATGGCTTACACGGATTCATTGCCCAATATGAAGTTGCTGTTAACATTCCTTAATAAAGGGACCAGAATGAACAAAAACTACTTAGTGATAGATCGTTATCAAAGAAAAGGGGTCCACATTGAAAGATTTATAGGACTGGCCAAAAACAATCAAGGTATTATAGATACCACTGATTATATCTGAAACAAAGCTTGCTAGCGAAATCATATTTATATGTTCAATGCTTTGCAATTTCAGAAAATGTATAGATAGTTCGTATGAGAGTTTTTAAAAATCTTAAAATCTAATTTGAAGTCTTCGATTTATGACATTAAAAATAATAATTTGAACATATTCATCAACAAGCTTTATTTTACTAAGTTCATTTTTATCGGGATTTTTATGAGAACAAATTCAAGTATACTGAAATGCAAAGGAGAAAATAGTTCAATATATCATCATGTTTATGTTACTCCTTTATAATTTACATTCAATCAAATGAATACTTGTATCAATATTTATAAAATAATTTTCTCAAAACAGTATTTCTTAAATGCTTTTCATAAAGATCATGAAATTAATTAATCTAATTGATTAGATGTAATTAGATAAAACATGAAGCAATCTGTACTGGTTTAGATAATTTATGTGTAAACACTGTAATAACTGACCAGCAGGAAACTGATAAGGACCTGATTAAGTTGTACGCCACCTGGAATAATGAGGAGATAAATGTGACTTTGGTTTCTCATTAGAGTTTCGTTTTAAAATGTAGTTTGTTTTTAAACATAAATATATTAAAAATTATCCTGTTTAAAGACCGTCTTCTTCCTTTCTTTTGTGAGCATGGAGCAGGCAAGAAGTAAAGCATGCTGAACAAAAGAGGCTTTCACAAAAATATCTGTCTCTAAAATGTCCATCTATGCATTCTAGATTCGCTAAAAAATATTTCGCTAAAATGTCCACTTTTTTGTCGCTAAAACGTCCTTTTTTTCTCGCTAAAATGTCCACCCGTTTCGCTAAAATATCCTGCGACGGGAACGCCCATAATTGCCCTCTTCATTTGACAATTTCAACCTCAATGTTGAAGAAAAAACACTTAATCCGGCGGTAATATCAAATAACTGAAAAAAAGCAATCACGTGAAACTTGGCATTAATGTGACTACAGTGATCTGCCTTGCTTTGGTGCATTTGTACTTTCGTTTATGTATAAAGTATGTAATATGTATTATGTAAAATGTTGGAGTAGGTATTGAAAAGTTGTATAACTTGTGCCTAATCTGTTTGTCTTTGACAATAAAATAAGTTTGAATAAATTAGTGCATTTGTTTTTATCTGCCTAATAGAAAAAAGTAAAATCCGCCCACTTGAAAATTTTTTTCTGCCCAATTGAAAACTTTTTTCCGCCCAATTGCAAAACTATTATGCATTGAATCGGTATGAGACACATACCTTAGACTTATTATTCACATACCTATAGTCATACATACAAACAGTAGAAACTCGGGTAGAAACTTCTATATATATATATATCTTGTTTTTGTTTTTTTTCTTGAAACCGATTGCAGTTGTATTTACATTGGATCTACATTTTTATTTCATGCTATATTGTCGTGCAGGAGACGGCTCGTTTTATGCAGAAAGTGAAATTGGTGTAAATTATTTTTAAAAAATTAACGTGCTAGCCAAGCCTGATGTAGGGGAATTTTTATTTATCGTATTTTCGTGCACAATATATTACGTTCTATATAACTGTAAAATTTAGGGCAAAATATGCTGGATCGTTCGGACACACAGATGTATAAAATCATAGTCATTTTCAGTAATATAACAATCTAAAAGTGTATTAACTCGATCATATTATAAAAGTCAATTTCATCAACTTTGCATGCTCAAGGTCTTGGTATTGTGCTCGAATCACATAAAACCCATATATATGGCTTTGAAATAAGACTAAAAAGTGCACTAAAAGTCATAAAACTCCATATAAACGTAAAAATACTAACTTGGGTATAATGGACACAGCCTAATCTCCATGGTTTACAGTACATAACACAACTGTCTGTATACACGATTTCGGCATTATAAGTATATAATTTTTTCAGACAACTTGAACCCATGACACATAAGCATTTGAAAGTTTCACTTGTATTATAAAATGTTGAAGACATTAAAAAGGCATTACGAAAATCAACCACTTATAGCGTTAATTTTTTTATATAGAAGCTGGGACTAATATATTGATCATATTTGTCCCAGACAGAAGTAAACACAGGCGGATTCCGCTACTCAATAGGGGTCCAGAAAAAGGGTCTACGCCAATTTGTCATATTTTGTCAAACTGCTGCACGAAATAAATCATTTCTAACCCCGAATACAATATCTTCAGATCATCCAGTTTTGAGCCGAGTGAATGACACTTTTTACAGTGTGTGACCCTCGCAGAATCATATAATCCTGAATGCATTGCATCTGTCTTTTAAATTTTATCCAGTTTCCGTCATTTATTTAATGTCAGATTTTTGAATCGTGTCATAAGCGATTTTTTTTTTCAAAACAAGAGTGTGCCTTTTCTACCTGTAATTAGTGCAGCACACGCCACATTTACTTTATGGCATACCGCAGGTAAAATTTGACACGGGACATGATTCTATATATTCGGTTGTTAATTAACCTCTGATGATTACATCACTACAAAGGTATTAATTTTTCATCACTCTAACACAGGAGCTAGCACGCGCATGTGTGTGTGCACATATTTATTGCTTCCTAGATTGTTTTGAGGATAATAGAGAATTAACGTTTTTTTGTATTTTGAACTACTTTTCTGAGACCTTTTTGCATCGATTTAAAACATAAACAGCCAATTTCATTTCTTAGTAAATCTAGTATTTAGTTATTCTACGAAGAAGATATACTGAAAGAAACAATAAGATTTAGACAAAAGGGTAACACGTTTGTCCTTGTTTTTCTACAGTAATTAGTTATTCCATGATCTCAATCGAACACTTTAAATAATGATATAAACAGTGGTATGATTGTTTTTTAAAATGACTGTGATCTAGCCAAGTGACATCACTCAGCTAAACTTTATAGCAGAAATGAATAATAAATATCGTTTTTCTCCTAAACCCGTGCAAATTTTTACTTTAAACTTGGTCAACATGTTCAAAATGTTACTTAGAGTAAATTAAGGTCTTATTCAAAATTTAGTGAATTTTTCCTTTAACTTGCTCACTAGACCATAGTCACAGACAGAGCCATATAACAGACTGACATTTTATACCCAAAACCAAATTAAATCATAATTACCACTAATAGTTGTTGAGAAATGGATCTAGTCCAAGTCTTGTTGGAAAACCAATCAGTACCAAAGAAAAAAACATCTGATCATCAACTCAACCAAATCATTTGATACTATTGTTACCATCCCTTATAAGAACTGACTTCATATTTGAAACAGTTTTCAATTTGCAGCAAATTTTCGTAGGGTCCAATGTTAAACTAAGAAAGGCGATGATGATTATCCTCAATTTCTCTTTGGCATCAAATCAATTCACTAGATGTTAACAGTTTCTGAGGAGATGGTTCAAATATTGGTTTCTTAATAAATTGTGTATTTAAACAAGACTGATCTTTCAATGTTTAATTTGCATTGTATATCACATGAACTGGTATAACATGTATAAATCTAACATTATTATTTGTTTGAAATACTGTTTACATAAAACATAACATTCATCACACACACATTGACCTATCATTCTGTTTACAAGCGATTAAACTTCTGTAATATATACAAACATTTACTCTGCCTCTCAGTATCTTGTTTATAGATGTACAAGTCTTCAATCATGGCAACATCTTGTTATAGATTTACTACCTGGCATATACAATACTAAGACATCTTCCATTATCATTTTTGCCGAAAGAAAAAGTTCCATTTCATACATCTCCTTAAAACTATATGCAACTTCCATCCCTAAAACTATGACTAACAAGTAGAGTTGCTTCATGTCTCAAGTATAAGATCTCACTCTATTTGGATTTTTAGCCTCACTTTGAACAATCACAGCAAATATATACATACTAGCAATAGATTTTTTTATTAGGTCACCAAATCCAAAGTAAGATACTTTAAAGAAGTCTATATACAAGCAATGTATCATTGTTCCTTGATCTATTTGACCAAAACAAAAACAATGTCTGCTTATATTTCATATATATTTTGATTTTATCCAATTTTCTCTTTTAGATCTCTGAAAAAATCAGCACATTCTAGAGACCACTATGTAGAAAGTTTAGATATCAAAAATAGAGCCCTTTTGCTGCTTTTCATGCTTGCTGTTGAAAATCTAAGTATAAAATAAGAATTGTAGAAAATTTTCTTGCATGTTTTAGAAGTCGAAATGTTTAGAGAATGGCTAGATCAAACTAACACGATAACAGTTTGGTCAGCGATTGTTGTCCTTTTTATTAATGAAAATTGAATGAAAAAGGTAAGGGTCAGACGTTAAAAAAGAACACTTTGGGTAACCATAAGCAGATTTGTTTTTTTTTTCTTGGCCTTGTGACAGTATTAGATTTTCCCAATGCCAAAGGTTAAACTAAAATTCCGTTAATACAAAAATATTTTGAAGCCAAGAAAATATTCATATGACTATTTTAATAGATATACAAGTTTTAGGTCATATAAAGTTGATTTATGTTAACAAGAAACACAATAAATCTCCAGGGTATATATAATTTTCTCCAGGGATATTCACTGATTGAGTGAAAGAACTTCATTCAATAATACAGGGGTTAGTAAATTTGAAATTATTTATAAAAGGATAAAACCTGTATCCACAAATAACAAAAGTGAGCAACTATTGTTTACACTTGATTTAAAATAGCACAATTTGATCATTAAGTGAAAAGATATTTAACATCATTCACTGCGTAACTTTTCTTTCAAGATAAAATTTATAATTTCACTGACAAATAAAAAACATTAAAAATGCCAGAAATTATGCAAAATAAAACATTCAAATTTAGAAGTAACAGCACTTTACTTGAAATATATGCACATGTAACATAGCACAATCGACAAAGTACAATGAAATAATTGACAAAAATTCCTAAAGAGACGAATGCTATTTTACAGCAAAATTTTATATAACTTTTGAATCTTTGTTTAAATCTTGAGTTTATACTGTATGATTGTTATTTTTCGCGGGGTATTAAATTTCGCACTATTTGCATTTAACATGATAAGCACAAAAAATTATACATTGTACCAGCAAGTATTTCATTGTTAACCTGAATATTAATGACCATAATTACTTCAATGGACAATCTGTGAATATAAAACCCCTCAAATAAATTCAAGACTGAAAACTGGAGAAAAAAATGTTTTTTTTTTGTTGCTCAAATATAAAGCTCTATACAGTACATTATAAATTGCAAAAGTTTTAGAAGAAATTTATTATTAGAAGGTAACTGTATGGAATTTGAATAAATCTTTATGGTCAAAAATTGAGTTTACTGTTGGAACATCACTTATTAGTTAAAATCAAATTAACAACAATTGGCATCATAAAATCAAATTAAAGAACCAGTAGAACCTAAAATTTACATACACTACAATTTTTTTTAAATTTGCTATCAATAATAATCTTATCTTGAACAAATTTTTAAAAATTATAGATTTATGCCATACAGAATGTGCATATATGGACATTCTAAAATTTTTGCAATGTTTGAAACTTTCCTAAAAAAAAATTTTCTGGATTGATTTTCATCAAATTTGCAATATCAAAATGAGCTTGCTATGCAATGTCTTACAGCGATTTAGAAATAAAACTATGTTCAGTACTTTTTGCCACAATTTAAACACAAATACAAAAATTTTGGTGAAAATTTACTATATATTTCAAGAAAAAATTTAAGGTAGTTTGGGGGACTAAAAAATAAGGGTCATGAATCATGTTTTTGAAAAAAATCACGAAAATGCTATTTTGCCCAATTATTTCTTCATAATTATCTCCCCTTCACAAAATAAAACTTTATCAAAAAGAGACATATTTTGCATACTAGCAGCATAAATGTTGCTTATTAAATTTATTTATAGGGAATAAAATATTCAAATTCATTTTTTCAATATTTCAATGATAAATTCCCCTTTTCACCAGATGCGCAATTTTAGACACCCTAACCATCTTAATGTATAATATTTATATCATATCAATTATCAATTTATAATATAAGTAGTCCACTCTCTTATAATGTTTCACTTGCCTCTGCTAGACCTATTCCTTAATAAAGTGAATCTATTCATACACAAAAAACACTTTAAATGGTCATTAACTGCAAGTGTCAAATGCCATATGCTACAATCTCATGTACATGTTTGTTTGTACTATCAAATACAAACCTATTTACCAAATATTATTAACCTTCTACTTTATAACGTTACTGAGAAACTAATTTAAATCTATAAAACTTAAGTCATTCAACTAGTCATATGGCTGACACCTTGTACTTATCAAAAACCTACAAACAAATAATATAGTCCTACAACTTAAAGTTCTTGAAAAATGAATCATTCGTCGCAGGCGAGACAATTATTCCCAAGTTACTGTAAAAACTGCCTTCAAGTCCAATATACCTTTTGTAAATTTTGTGAAAATCAACCCAGCCAATTTATAGTTTACCAATTGTCAATATGTGCAGACAAAGAGAATATGGTTAGTCTGTTGGTATAACACAAAAACCTGGATTTCAGGAATGGCTGATCTATGCATCTATGCATTATTTAACTGCATTGATAAACAAATAAGTTCAAAATATATGTAATGAGTAAACAAATGGATATTTACATGTTATGCTTCATCTTATTTATTATTAAACTACAATAATTTTTAACAATCATAGTAACCATAATATAACCTCAAGATAATTGTAGAAGTATTTTTCTTCAAGGAAACATACTGGTTCCCAAAATTAAACTCTTTTTTAGAAGCAAAATGCACCGTCTTTAATCACAGTTGCCATCAGAATGCAGGATTTAACTACTTGAGATGTTTATGTAGTTCTTTGGTAGGGAGCTCTCTACTGATAAGCATATGTAAGGATTTCAATTAAAAATCCATTACTATTCTTCTACAGATAGGGATATTACAGAATATCTCTTCTCCTTTAATCTGGAACATTAGACTAGATATAAATCAAAGTCCTTCCATACTGTTTAGCCATTAACTTTTTGCTAATACAAGAAAATTTATTTCATGGTGTGAAGGAAATTAATTGTCCTGTTGGCACATCTGTGTTAAATGATGCAGAAATGGAACTGTCTTCATCTCTAGGTGGCGTAAACAACAAACTTGGTCTCTGAAAAAAAAATGAATCCATGACAAGCCATATCCTTTAATGTGCTCTTGAATTCATACAAGAATACGATTTAGTATTTTAAATTGTATAGAAATTTTACTTATTCATTGGAAAATGTTATGATTGTTTGTCGTATGCCATTATATTCCGAAGATGTCCTTGGTTTTTCTTTCTTCCACCACTCCAACAAAGGGGTTAAATACACGTAGATATGTCCCATTATAAGGCTTATTACAGAAATCATTTATCTCTCCATATACATAATACATGCAACATTTAATTTCCATAAACTTCAACAGTAAAGAACAAGTAAGTAAGTAAGATGTTAATGATGAATTTCAAATGGATAAAATCAACTGATTATACACAGAAAATGGGATATAACAGATTGAATACAAATGACTGAAAACATATAAAACAAACAAGAATTTACTGTAATAACCTACAGAGAGTGCACAGGAGCACTTAATAAACATAGGTAATCAACGATTACAGAGTTTGCCTCGTTATGGCACTTTGTCAGAGGCACTTTGTCACAGTAACAAAATCTTGACTGGATGTTGACATCGCATTTGCATGCCTAAGCAAGGTTACATGATCCTACCATGTATAGTGACTGAGATCTGAACTTGGACGTAAACTTGAATGTAAGTCGTTCAAGCTAAAAATACAGGTCAGAGAGACCCAATTTTCTTGGAGGCTGTGAGATAGCCCAAAATGCACCTGCATACAAAGTTTGACGATCCTACCATGCATAGTTGCAGATATATGCCCAAATGCGGACGTGGACGTAGACGCGGACGAGGACGCCGGGGGTACTCCAATAGTCCCCCTCAACTTTGTTGAGGCGAACTAAAAAGTAATAAGCATGATATGATAAATGATCAACAAGAGCTTAAACTACCAAGAAGTGTTTGTGAAACAATACAAATGCCCCAAGAAGCTCCTTTACTTCAAGTGCAAGTTTTGACCTCTGTAATCTTGACCTTTGATTTGACCAAATGTATTTTTTTTTTTAATATTGAAGTTCCTCTCGACTAAAACTTAACACTCCCCCAGCATGAAAAGTATCTTGCATAGTTCTAAAGTTACAGCAAAGGTTAAAGTTTCGGACGCACAGACAGACAGACAAACACACTATGGTAGGAAGGTCCTGATCCTTTATCTGGAGGAATAAAAAATCATTGTGAAAGATCAAACTTAAAGCTAATATTAATTTCAAATCAAATCAATACTTACTGTGCTCCGTGCCACTGGTGTGTACCCAATATTTAAATTGGAAAACCTGTTTAGTTCCCCATCAGAGCTTTCTGGTGTTGATGTGTTTGATGAGACAGGTTTGGATGGAGGTGTCATTAAAATATCTTCATTGCCTAAAAAATTTAAAAATAAATTTTACTTACTGTATATAGTCAGATAAAGTAGTAAATATTGCTAGTTATCATTCAACTTGAGTATTTGCTGGCTAGTAAGATGGTGTTGAAATACTTGCTACTTTGGGGGAAGAAAATAAATTGTCTAAAAACTTTCATCCATGAGATTTTGTAATTCAGTGGCAAAGTGAAGGAGGCAACAAAACCTGCAATAAAAGGCATGGGTCTTCCTTCTCATTTTTCTTAGAAATTAGAATAAAGTTTGCTCATGTTTAAAAAATGCACACTATTATATCAATGCTCCACACTATTAATGGCTACTTTTTACAAACCTTCCACATTTTACCATTATCTCCAGGAAAAGGGAGTAAATTTGCAGCAAAGCAGAGAAAATACATTTCACATTAGTCAATTATGATGTCCTTAGGGAATAGTTATCAAATGACTACCCTGAACCTAACTCCTCATTTTCAAATTGTCAATCAAATGCGCCTTGAAACAGTGTTTATCTACTTCAAGTGTGTCTATGGACATTCTGAACAAGAGCTGTTGCCGAATGGCAACCAGGATACCCCACTCACGGAACCCTGAGTGCAAATTTAAGTGTGTGTGGACACAATACAAGTATGGACACAATGACATAATCCTCGAGAATAAACAAAATGTAGTAACCAACTAATCATATAGAGGCTGCATACCAATTTTGAAATCAATCCCTCTTATACATGTAGATTCTGAGAAAACAGCGAGCTACTAAAAAAA
>MJUU01001124.1:120728-141628 GCA_002080025.1 Modiolus philippinarum
AAAATATTATGTTCCTTAAAACACATCACACAGAGGCTGCATGACAATTTTCAAATCAAATGCTCTACTAAAAGCTAAGAAAATTGTGACAGAAATTTTTGGGCGAACAGATGGACGGACAGACAAGGTGAATGCAGTATAACCCACTCTCTAAAGAGTGGGGGTATAATATTTTATTTCTTGTTCCTCTTGATTTTTTGTTGATGTATTGGGATTTGCCCTACACCTTTTTTAGTATTCAAACCAGGAACAATAATATTGGTAACCTGCAACAATGTATTGAATTTTACCTTGAATATGTATATTTTCTCTCTTTGGGGATGTAAACTGCACACTTTTTCTTAATGATCTTCTTCTGCCTCGTGTTGGTAACTGTTTTAAACTTGAATGTCTTGATCTAGACTTTTTTGTTAAGGAATCATTGTGGTCGGCATCTGAAATTATTGTACATTTTATTCTGTATAATTGTTCATATTCTGAATACTACATGTATTAAAGTATGTGAAATGTTTCTATTTTTATTTTACATCACATTACATGAAGACATACATTCCATATAATTTTTCCAAATAAAATACATGTGTTATTTATTTAAATAAGTCAATATCACTGTATTTTTTCTTTTATGCTGAGGGACAGTTGAACCTAACCTCAAATGATTTTAATTACACTACTGTTCTAAAAGTGCAATAAAAATGTTTAAATTTTTAACTGTAATGAACATACCACTAAAAGCTGGTGAAAATGTCAACTGTGAATGAGCTTCAGCATGAGTTGTGAATGAATCATCAGATGGTATAGCATCTAAAACACTATATCCTTTAGGTGCCATAGACATTCGTGGAGTCATTGGTTGTAAGTATTTAGAAAACGGGTCCTGTTCCTCAGTCTTTTCGTCTTCATCTGGTACCACCAAACTTTCACAAAACGAGACAGATTTTCTTGTTCGTGTTGATCTCCTGCAAGACAAAATTTACAAAATATACATGTGCATTCAACATGATAATATCAGAATTATCAATTATAAAGGTTGTTCCAATTATACATTGTTTCAAAAGCCAGGTACTTCGAAAAGAGGTTAGGCATTAATGGTAACAATTTTTGGATATTTGGGGGAATAAGTCACTTCCACATAGAAAAGATTTATTGTTCATTGTCTATGATCTTAACAGTCTACTACTGCCATTTCAGAAATTTGAGCAATCTTAAAGTGTTATGCAATTGACATATATTGAAAGACAGTAGGAGACTTGCTTTTGTCCTTTCAAACTCCTTTTGAATTTTTCAACACTTCTATTGTATATCAATTTGTAATTTCATTGGGGGGGGGGGGGGGTGTTCAACCTTGATCAAATGATGAAAACAGGGACTACATAAAGTTTTTTTGGGCACTGCATATATATGTTGTTTTCATCATTTCAGTTTGTTGCTGAAGAGGTAGACTAGTTAGTCATTAAAATAACACCCAGAGCATTAATTTGTAATGCAGGGATTCTTTTAAAAAAAAGAGAGATAAAATGATAATTATAAATGAAGATACTATCTCCCTACTGCAAATACTGTAATGCTTCAAATTTGTGTAAATGCGAGTCATTAACTTCAGAAATCATTAGGAATGCTTATAAATAATCATGAACCTTCTTGGTTTGCTTTCCGATAAACTACCAGTCATCTGATTAGCTTCAGGAACAGACTTTTTCTCTGACAAGGTCTTTACTAAATCTTGAGCTATGTTAGTTAGGTTTGTATCCATAATGACTTTATCATCTACATCAGATAGGATATTTTTAGGTAAAGGTGTTTTCCTGTAAGCACTACTTCTGGTAGGTCTAGGTTGAGGAGTAGTATCCTGCAGTAATGGACTAGGGACTGTAGGTACATAGCTCTTCCTTTTCAGTGGTGTAACTAAAGATGTTGTCAATAATGTTGGATTAAGTTGTGTTTTCTCTTCTTTACTTGTTTGATCAGTTTCCATTTGACTGTCAGATTTTTGTACATCCACTTGAATGTCAAATTCTGGTACATCTTTTGTTTCAGAGCGTCTTGGAGTCGAAGCTGTAATAGAACAAAACTAAATTAGAATCAAAAGACCCTCTTTATTTGAGTGGTATACTTTTCCCACATCCATGAAGTCTCACACTCAAGAGTCTCACATCAAAGCCCAAGTTCTCGCACAAAGTTGTAAAATAAAGAATTCTTATTTTTGCCAATTCTAATTCCAAAGTTTATAGATAATAAAGAAATCTGAGTCTTTTTTTTTTCTATGTCTCTTGCTTTTTTAAAAAAAATAAACACTAATTATAAATTATATGTATACCACAATCTTTTATTAAATGAGTTATCAAAAAGCCTCCTTACAACTCTCAAGCTGGTAAATTTCATAACCTCTTCAACTTCATTGCACAGATTTCCTATCTCAAGCTTATCTCCTGTTGAACCATGACAACTCTAGTTTATCATATTCATTTATTTATTCATTATAGATGTAAATGTATACTTGAAACATGTCCTCCAATTGATTCCTTTGCTCAACATTCTTGCTTTTCCATTTTTTTGGCTTTGAGTACAATCGAGATAATGCTTGTTGAAATATGCATACATGTATTTTACACTGAATTTGATATTCACATGTAGAAATTATCATATCACCCTTATCCTTCCAGATCCAATGACCTGGTACATTTATTTTTTTTTAAAAGAGTCAGGTTTATTTGTTTTTGTTGTCATTTATAAATAATACCACAGGAACTATTTCATCAAAAATTTTTCAAATCAAGTTAAATTCCCTGATTTTTT
The DNA here is from genome assembly GCA_002080025.1 of Modiolus philippinarum. Taxonomy (NCBI): domain Eukaryota; kingdom Metazoa; phylum Mollusca; class Bivalvia; order Mytilida; family Modiolidae; genus Modiolus; species Modiolus philippinarum. Next base: position 123,525 of record MJUU01001124.1, read on the forward strand.
AAAGCAAGGCATGAAGAACAGACTGTAAATCTATTTAGGGCTGTTGAAGAAATAATTGTGTGAGGGACTGGAAGGCACTTAAATCTATATTTTTAGAGTAATGGGTATATTAGAAACTTCCACTGTAGTAACACTTAGAAAAATAGTAATGATGTTTTACATGATACCCTGTCTCGTTTCATAAATTTTCTAAGTTTCAAGGGGCACAACTCCAGAACCTGTTCGACCTCAAAACCCGAAATTGATCTGGGCCCGAGTTTTGTGGCACTTGTATACCATGCTTGATGAGATTAAATTATTTGGTTCAAAGGTTTAATACTAGTCAGAAACCTTCTGGGGACAGATGGACATACACATGACAGAGTGTATCAAATGATACCTCCCCACTATGTGTGGCGGTGTCCTTTTCAAAAGTGCCATTGGAACCATTATATAATTCATTCTAGAATATCCCTAGGCCTGTAAACGAGATGAGTGAAATTTGTGTTTCAGTAGTAATTTGTTTTTCTAAAATATTTTATTGCAAGCAGTTAGGTAGTAAATTTCACAAGACCTATTTTCTCATGACAGATGATATTTTGTGTAAGTGTTTTTGTATATCACATATTCTATAGATATGATGTGGTAAAAATGCAGATTTCTTGAATATCCATGTAAAACACATGGGACTAAATGATTTATTATATATTAACAAAATTCAAATAATTGTCAAGACTCCACAAAAAACATAAAGCTTTACATGTATTGGGAAAAATATTAATAATGAGCCAAAAGATATGAACAACTACAAAAATCTTAAAATGTTGTATACTGTAAATTCATTTTTATACTTGGTACATGTATACCAATTTTTGTGGTTTTCATGAGTGTCCCCAAACCACGAATTTAAATACTCGACGAAATTTTTATTTTGCAATTAATTAAATACATAAAACGAACACATTACTATAAGTTGTTAATTACAGGTGACACTTTAATTACAGTTGTAGTTTGATTGTTGATGTTTTGACATCAATATTGAAGCCATGAATTTATGAAATTTTTACTTTTATCTATTTAATTTATTTACTTGATTTATTGTTTTTATTTTTTTAACAAGTGGCAATCCATGAATTTATATACACCACGAAACGTCTTTTTTCTGTACCCACGAAAATTGGTATCTACGAAATTAAATGAATTAACAGTATATAGAAATCTTCACAATGATAGAAACCTTCACAATGTGGACTAAGTTTTTTCACTGGACTCTGCACTTTAAAGAAACCAGCATCAAATGTTTTATCCTCTGTATCTGACTTGGTCTTGTTCTTCATTTCAGCTCTAAAAGCAGCAAATTTGGACTTAACAACAGGCTTCTTTGTGGCTGGTTTGGAAACAATTTTCTTCTGCAACAAATCAAATAAATACATTGATATAAAACGTCATGATTAAAATAGATGATACTTACAATTGATTGGTAACAGTATAGAAAGCCTTGCTCCTTCTTAGTCTTGACCCACAGTTTACATGCATGGTTTATACAGTCAAACATGTTAGTTTGCATGGTCTTCCTATTCACAGCTCCTCAGTATGATCTTAATTTTCTGAGAGACATTACAAGCAATGTACTGTATAAGGCAGATACCATGAAAAACCATGCAGAAGATGATATGTTCAATTGAAAATTCCATCATGTTTCTGCAAAAATATTTCTCAGGAAAACTCAAATCCTATCAACACATCCTCAGTGAACTACCAAGTCCTACCCATACACACATGCTCTGTGAACATCCTAAGTGGACGTCAGATCCTATCCACACTCATCCTCCATGAATGTCACATCCTACCCAAACACATCCTCAGTGAACATCACATCCTACCCTCACACATCCTTAGTCATATCCAACCAACACACATCCTCAATGAACATCACATCCTACAAATTCACATTCTCAGTGAACATCTCATCCTACAAATTCACATCCTCAGTGAACATCTCATCCTACAAATTCACATCCTCAGTAAACATCACATCCTACAAATTCACATTCTCAGTGAACATCTCATACTACAAATTCACATCCTCAGTGAACATCTCATCCTACCACACACAACCTCGGTGAAGTGTCACATCCTACCCACACAATTCCTTAATGAAAGTCACATCCTACCCTCACACATCCTACCCAAACACATCCTCAGTGAAGCCACTGAAGGTCACATCCTACCCACACACATCCTAAGTAACTAAGTGAACGTCACATCCTAACCACACATCCTCAGTGAACATCACATCCTACTCACACAAATCCTTAGTGAATCTCACATCCTACCCACAAACATTCTCAGTGAATGTCACATCCTACCCAAGCACATCCTCAGTGAACATCACATTCTACCCACATAAATCCTTAATGAACGTCACATCCTACCTACCAGGGCTCATCAAACTGGGCGATTAAGTCGCCCTGTTGTGCCTCAAGTCGCCTAAAGTTGCTCCCAAAAGGGATTTCAAGTCGCTTCGAGCATTTTGACACTTCTAATTATAACCCTTTCTATTTCCGGTAACAAGGAAGAAAATTGATAAGATTTCTAATGCTTATTCCTGTGTTTGCAAAGCTCAAAGATTGTTTACATCATCTCATGTAAAAATCAAGACTAGTTGACTTTGTAGTATACATTTATCAAAAAAAAAAGTAATGGTGGATTACATGATACCCCGCCACGTTTCACAAAACTTCTAAGTTAAAAGGGCATAACTCCACAACGATGTGTACCACTGAACCCAAATTATACTTGGCCTGTGTTTTGTGGTAAACAATTTACATACCATGTTTGAAGACAGTATGTTATTTCATTCACAAGTTATGAGTACAAAACCCCAAAATTTGCAAAATTTCTAAGTTTAAAGGGGCATAACTCCAGAACCCCTAGGACCTCTGAACCCAAAATCTAACTTGACCTGAGTTTTGTGGTGAACAACTTGCATACCAAGTTTGAAGATCTTGTGTTATTTCGTTTACAAGTTATCAGTCGGAAACCCTAAAATTCGCAAAATTTCTAAGTTTAAAGGGGCATAACTCCAGAAACCCTTGGACCTCGGAACCCAAAATCGAACTTGACCAGAGTTTTGTGGTGAACAACTTGCATATCAAGTTTGAAGACCTTGTGTTATTTCGTTCACAAGTTATCAGTTGGAAACCCTAAAATTCGCAAAATTTTAAAGTTTAAAGGGGCATAACTCCAGAACCACTTGGACCTCTGAACCCAAAATCGATCTTGACCCGAGTTTTGTGGTGAACAACTTGCATTCCAAGTTTGAAGACCTTGTGTTATTTCGTTCACAAGTTATCAGTCGCAAACCTTCGGGGGACAGACGGACGGAGGGTATCACATAATACCTCGCCACTTCGCGTGGCGGGGTATAAAAATCATTGGGAATTGTCCTAAATATTTACGTTTCAACTACAGTTCAAACCGGCAGTGGTCTATATAAAGAATGTCCACAAACGTAAACAATCTATTTATATCCCTTTAATATTTGGACTGTCTCTTGAGCAACTGAGTGATAAACTACCAATTTACTAAAGAGGATAAATAAAAGAAAATTTAAGTCATGTAAATCTAACCTAAATGCAGGAGCACCTCCAACCATATGCTTTTGGGTGAAAGAAACATAAAATTGATATGTAGCTAAAATCATATATTTTTTTTATATAAAATATACATTGTAGATGTTGAAATATCAGTGGTATTCTAATGATTAAAACTGATTTATTGCCATTGTTGAATAAGTATATATGTAAATCAAATACAAAAGTCTTGAAAATTCAGTTACAGATACACGCAAACAAGTCTCCCTGTCATGACCTGAAGTCTCCCTATTTCTACCCTCAGGGAGACTTCAAGTCTCCCTGTTCTTTTGAAGTGTGGTGAGCCCTGCCTACATATACATCCTACATAAACTGTCACATCCTACCCAAATATACATTATCAGTGAACCTCATATCCTACTCGCACACATCCTCAGTCACATCCTTCCCGCACACATCTTTTCAATATGATCTCAAGGACAATCATATATTTGAATGAGATCAGACATACTATGCAGGAGAAGCTATGGAAGAACAAACAACAGATGGAAATGACGGTCAAGTGTTTTCCTATAAACCAAATACGCTGAAGTGAAATAAACAATGCAACAAACTACAGTAAATATCTACAGACAATAAGGAAAAATTTAACAACAAAACAGTAATTTCAATAAATTCAAAGAAATGCTGACAATGTGACAATATTAACTATATGTTTACTAAATACTGACCCTGCAACATAATGATATATGTAAATGTGTATTTGTTCGGTTTTCCTTCTTTTGTTTGTTTGCTGTATTTTCACATGTATATTAAAACGAAATATAAATATTCAACTGTAAATGACTATGTATACATCTATGTTTATGTAGATGATTATTTATTAACACACCTTAACAATCTTTTTCTTTGGTTGTATACTGGACAAATCCCAATTACTTTCTTGCAACTTTTCTAAACTGTTAAATTTTGCATTAACATCTTCAACCTGAAATATTAAGAAGAATGAAATAAGATACTTGCACTTACATGCATGAATTAACATGGCTATTTTATCATGTTTTAATACCTCATTTTTGAAGTATTTAATGTCACTAGATAATTACAAGAATGCTAATTACAGTCCTTCAAGCATAGCCTTGGACCAATTTTATTGGCCATTTGGCTACCAACTCTACAGATTGACAACTTTATTGCTGCTAAAAAAACTGTACAATTGGTTAAACAAATTGAAAAGTTGATACTCACCTCTGGAAGTAATCTTTTGTGTGTTTGACGTTTGAGCAGGTTGAACTATTTTCATATTTAACAAATCATGCATTCCTGGATCAGGGGAATTCCTGATTTTAATTTTGCAAAGACCTTGTATCGTTTTTATGTAAATATGACACGAATAAAAAATAAACTAGAGGATGACATGCCCCCGAGCAAGGTAGAATCAGATTGGGATTTTCTAGTAATATTTGTGTCTGTAAGACATATATGGTGCCCCCGCTAACCACATGTTATTCTAGGTTGCACAGATTAACTACCAGTATGTACCCTCTATTACTAATTCACCAAAAAATTAAAAGTTGAGCAATGTATATTTTTGAAAAAAAAAAAAGAACCGAAATCAAAATACATACCACATGCACATCTTCAATATAGGTACAAATGATCTGCAAAATAAAAACTTCCTTGCATTAAAACTGTAGCAGGAGTTGCGCGGACAATTTATGTACCCTCTATGAAAAATCACCAAAAATGACTAAGTTCAATAATGTATATTTTTGACAAAAATGCACCAAAATCAAAATCCTTATCACATGCACATCTTCAATATATGTACAAATGATCTGCATAATAAAAACTTTCTACCATAAAAACTGTCGGAGGAGTTGCGTGAACAAACCATGAACCCCCCTCATACGGACGGACGAGGGTAAAACAATTTATCCCCGGCTTGTGATGAATGCCAGCTTTTGATTGGATGGCAGCCAGTTGGTACAAATCCTATGCACCCGTCTCGTTGTTAAGAAGGTTGCTAGCATCAGTGCCATGGAATTCGTTTGTGATAATGTCACATATTCTATGACGTAAGAAAGTAAAATCTGGCGCCAAAAACTTTATAATCTCAAAAAATCATCAACCAAAAATCAAATCGCCTAAAAACAGCAAAGTCTGAGGTTGGTGCCTTAGGTACCATCCTCGACATGGAAAGTGGGGCATTTTATGCATATTTATCATACTTGTTTTATTGCGCAACACAGATGATGTTTAAATTTCGTACAGATTTACTTCCATTAATATGCTTTTTGGGTGCAAAAAAGACAATCCGGGGATAAATCCGTTACCTATGTTTCTACCCGTAGGCATTAAGATTGTACCACCCTTCAGCACCAATGTACAGCCTTCCGCTACGCCTCAGGCTGCACAGAAGTGTTTCAGGGTGGTACAATCTCAATGCCTACGGGTATAAACGTAGGTAACTGATCGTCGCGGGGGCATAAAAATTAAGCGAATGATATTTATTCTAACAAATTTTGATATGCCCACTTAGATTTAACCACGCATAACATTTTGAGGGGGAAAATGTGAAAAACACTGTTCTATTGATGGGAGATAATTTTACATGTACTATTACCTCTCTTAGTAAATTTATTATCCCCATGTCCAAATTAGTGATTGTGTGTTTTATACCAAAATAATACTAACTAGGGGCTAAGAGACCGAGCCTGTATCGCTCATCTGACAAAATGCTTCTATGCCATGCATAACCAACCAGAGGCTCCCAGGAGCCTGTATCGCTCACCTGGCTTTCAGTTGCCACAATCAAGGTAACATTGTAAGTTATACAGTTGATCTTCAGTTTCTCAAACTTTCCTAGCTCAAACACTTCCAATATATCTTGAACTATCTTTAAAGTCTGATCATGTTTTACTATTTTTCTTTGTTGGGCTTTTTTGACAAAAAACGTTCTTGCTAAAGACCACCATGTTGAATTTTCCCGCCTTTTTTGGCGGCCATTTTTAAAATGGCGGTCAATGACAATTTTTAACATCAGTTTTGAAGTTGCAACATCAAAACCTATTTGGAAACCAAATTTCATTGAAATCGGACAATGTTGAATTTTCCTGCCTTTTTTGGTGGCCATTTTGAAAATGACGGTCAAGGAACAATTTTCAACATCAGTTTTGAAGTCACCACATTATGGCAAACATTTCATCAATTTACACTTAACCTTCATCTTCTATAGTATTTGAAATAAAGATGAAAAAATACAAAATTTTAAAAATTCTGTGAATAAAGGGCAATAACATCTACAATTTGAATGCAAGCCACTCAAGCGGAAAATATAGGTCAGAGAGACCTAATTTTCTTGGAGGCTGTGAGTTAACCCAAGATGCACCTGCATGCAAAGTTTGATGACCCTACACTGCATAGTTACTAAGGTATATACCAAAATGCGGACGCGGACGAAGACATGGACACGGACGCGGACACAGACGAGGAGGGTACTTCGTTGAGGCGATCTTATAAAAAATGCAACAAGTGATGACCCTAAAAGATGTCTCGCCCGTCCCTGCTGGACTCTAAATTGATGTGAAATCTAAGTGAACTAATCAGAAAAGTAAATATGCTCACTAGACCGTGAAATTGAGGTTAAGGACANCCTGCATGCAAAGTTTGATGACCCTACACTGCATAGTTACTAAGATATATACCCAAATGCGGACGCGGACGAGGACGCCGGGGGTACTCCAATAGTCCCCCTCAACTTCGTTGAGGCGAACTAATAAAAAATGCAAAAATTTTGAAAATTTAACAGAAAAAGGGCTATAACTCTGAGATGGGTTTTCAGATTTTCTTCAAAATTCGCAGTAGGTAGATCTCATCATGCTGATCATTTTTATCCCCGTGTAAGATTTTTAATATCTGTAGCGGTTTTCAAGTTATTAGCCAAAAACTGCAATTTACCCCTATGTTCTATTTTTAGTAATGGTGGCCATGTTGTTTGATCTACAGACTAATCGAACACAATTTAGAAACTGCATACTCTGATGATGATTCGGGCCAAGTTTGGTTACAATTGACCTTGCAGGTTTCAGAGAAGATTTTTGAAATTGTTGAGGGACGGACGACGGATGGACAATGGAGGCAAAGTGATGGCAAAAGCTTGCATGGCCTTTTAGGCCAGGTGAGCTAAAAATGATGTCTGGCGTCTAATGTTTAGCTATGTTCTCCGTTAGAATCCATGTTTTTGTCTGATCCTATTGAAATGAGAAACTTTTGCAAAAACATGTTGTTAAATTTGCTTAAATAGTTTCAGACAATATGATGAAAGGTTGGTTCCCTCACGAAGGGCTCCAATCTTCACTGGAGGCAAGTTTTTTTGTCAGATCAAAATGAAATGAGCATTTTTTTATAAACTACCTTCCGTACATCATTCCTGTAAAGTTTGGTTGAATTTGCATCAGTGGTTTCAGAGGAGAAGATGAAAATAAGATTTTCCCATAGGGTCCAATGTTAAACTAAGTTCAATGCTGGCGGCCATGTTTTTTATTGGATCCAAGCGAAATTAGCAATCTTTGTTCAGGACCTTCCAAACATCATTCCTGTAAAGTTTGGTTGAATTTGCATCCACCATGTCAGAGAAACAGATGAAAATGTTATTTTTCCCATAGGATCCAATGTTAAACCTGATTTCTGTGCTGGCGGCCATGTTTTTTATCTGATCGGAACTAAATAGCAATCTTTGTTAAGGACCTTAAGTACATCATTCCCTGTAAAGTTTGGTTGAATTTGCTTCAGCCATTTCAGAGAAAAAGATGAAAATGTGATTTTCCTATAGTGTCAAATGTTAACTATGTTCGACCCTGGCAGCCATGTTTTTTTATCAAATCAGGTACTAAATGAGCAATCTTTGTTAAGGACCTTTAGTACATGAATCCTGTTAAGTTTGGTTGAATTTGCTTCAATGGTTTCAGAGAAGATGAAAATGTGATTTTTTCCATAGAATCCAATGTTAAACCTAAGTTCTGCGCTGGCGGCTATGTTTTTTATCGAATCGGAACGAAATGACAAATCTTGGTAAAGGACCTTCCATACACCATTCCTGTAAAGTTTGGTTAAATTTGCTTCAGTGGTTTCAGAGGAGTAGATGAAAATGTGATTTTCCCATAGGGTCCTATGTTAAAACATGTTTCGCGCTGGCTGCATGTTTTTCTTTGGATCGAAACAAAATGAGCCATCTTTGTTAAGTTAAGTAAATCATTCCTGTAAAGTTTGGTTCAATTTGCTTCAGCCTTTTCAGAGCAGAAGATGAAAATGTGATTTTTCCCATAGGGTTCAATGTTAAACCTAAGTTCCGCGCTGGCGGCCATGTTTTTTATCAGATCGGAACGAAATGAGCAATCTTTGTAAAGGACTTTCCATACATCATTCCTGTAAAGTTTGGCTGAATTTGCTTCAGTAGTTTCAGAGGAGTTGATGAAAAAGTGATAAGTTAACAGACGGACGGACGACGGACACCAAGTGATGGCAATAGCTCACACTGACCCTTTGGTTCAGGTGAGCTAAAAACTGTGAGCAAAGCTCACTGATATATACCCCCACTCCACCATTTGATAATCAATCAAATCAAATTCTAAATAAAAAGATGCAAATCTACATTATGTCACAAAGACCATGTCAAAGTTTCATGAAAAACTATTCAGTGGTTCAAGAGGAGTAGTGGATAAGAGATGGGTACCCACTTGTAATGTAATGTCAAAGTCCATGTTTTTGCTATGGGAAACACCAAAAATCAATTAAATCAAATTCTAAAATAGGAGGTGTACATCCATATTCTGTTACAAAGGCTGTGTTTAAGTTTCATGAAAATCTATTCACTGGTTCAGAGGAGTGGTGGATAAGAGATGGGTACCCCCTTGTAATGTATTGCAGAGTTCATGTTTTGCTATGGGAAACCCCAAAAATCAATCAAATCAAAATCTGACATAGGAGGTGCACATCAACATTATGTAACAAAGACTGTGTTAATGTTTCATGAAAATCTATTCCGTGGTTCAGGAGGAGTAGTGGATAAGAGATGGGTACCCCCATGTCTACATGTAATGTAATGGCAGAGTCCATGTTTTGCTATGGAAAACCTCAAAAATCAATCAAATCAAATTCTGAAATAGGAGATGCACATCTACATTAAGTCACAAAGACTGTGTTAAAGTTTCATGAAAATCTATTCTGTGGTTCAGGAGGAGTAGCAGATAAGAGATGGGTATCCCCATGTGTACATGTAATGTAATGGCAAAGTCCATGTTTGGCTATGGAAAACCTCAAAAATCAATCAAAACAAATTCTGAAATAGGAGATGCACATCTATATTATGTCACAAAGACTGTGTTAAAGTTTCATGAAAATCTATTCTGTGGTTCAGGAGGAGTAGTGGATAAGAGATGGGTACCCCCATGTGTACATCATTGTACATGTAATGTAATGGCAAAGTCCATGTTTGGCTATGGAAAACCTCAAAAATCAATCAAATCAAATTCTGAAATAGGAAATGCACATCTACATTATGTCACAAAGACTGTGTTCAAGTTTCATGAAAATCTATTCTGTGGTTCAGGAGGAGTAGCGGATAAGACATGGGTACCCCCATGTGTAACAGACGGATGGATGGAAAGACGGACGGATTGGGGTATAAACCAGAGGCTCCCAGGAGCCTGTATCGCTCACCTGGTTTTCAGTTGCCACAATCAAGGTAACTATGTAAGTTATACAGTTGATCTTCAGTTTCTCAAACTTTCGTACGTCCAACACCTCCAATATCTTGAACTGTTTTTAAAGTCTGATCATGTTTTATTATATTTCTTTGTTGGGATTTTTCGATAAAAAACGTTCTTGCTAATGACCACTTTCGACACGATTTGAAGTCGAAATGTCATTTTGAAAATGGCAGTCAACAAACAATTTTCAACATCCGTTTTGAAGTCGCAACATCAATATCTATTTGGAAATCAAATTTCTTTGAAATCNCTTTTANTAAGCTGCTTTTAGCACATGTAAAATGCTTCACACGCAGCATTTATCTCATGTAGAAGACATTCTTTTATTCCAATGTACGCCATTTAATAAATGTTGAAGTTTTGGTACACAACTTGACAACGATCTCCGACCGACTTATAATCGTGATCAACGCTAAATACAAAGTTTTTCTTCACGAAAAGACCTTCCGACTTATAATCGAACCGACTTATAATCGAAAATATACGGTAGTTCCGTGGCGCGAGTATCCTTGACACTTAAATAGGTAATTAGAACTTAGTCCTAATTTGTTGTCAACAGTTAAATTAGTTTTTATTTTTAAAATTTACAATGGCAGGCGTTGCCGGAGTTCAAAGCGTACATACAAACGTAACATCAGTTGTGTACCGCGAGTATCTATCCATCCCACATTGTCATTCGTTCGAGAAACACCCTTCGCGTCTTTTTCCCTTCATGATCCGAATCTTTAGACATTTTAATTCCTCGGTACGTTCCTTTGCAGCCACCAAACGCTTCCCTGGTGTAGCAAACCTGGTACTTTCGGCCATATTTTTTGAACTGGTTTATGTTTTAAAATACGGAAACCAGTACTGAATGATACATCTAAAAACCAACGAGAGAAAAGTAACCTACAACGATCGTTTTTATTTTGCCGGTCATTAGAACCGTCACGAACAATAAATTTGCCGGACCTAGCCGTTTTTTGGCGGTCAGGACCGACGATTTTCTCGAACTCTGTGGGAAACACCAAAAATCAATCAAATCAAATTCTGAAATAGGAGGTGCACATCTACATTATGTCACAAAGACTGTGTTAAAGTTTCATGAAAATCTATTCAGTGGTTCAGGAGGAGTAGCGGAGAAGACATGGGTACCCCCATGTGTAACAGACGGACGGATGGAAAGACGGACGGATTGGGGTATAAAAAATGAATTAAGTATTTTCAAAAGCACATGAAGGGACCAAAAAACTAATTATATATGTTAAAACAAAAATTTTCAGTTTTAAAATTTGTTTGAAATAATCAACAAGTGTGGACCCAAATTGATGTCTCGCCCATCCCTGCTTGATCGCAGAATTGATGTGAAAACCCAAACTGCCCAAAGCAGAAAACTTAACATTTTTCCTAGACTGAGAAATTAGATTAACTGACAAAAGCAATATAGCAGACTGTCACATATCACCCAAAACCAAAATTCCAAATATTAATGACCTACCACTAAAAGATACTGAAAAACCAAACATGTTCACTAGACCATGAAAATGAGGTCAAGGGCTAAAGCCAAATAGCAGGCTGTCATCTTCCATCTAAGACAAAACCACATGCCAAATATTATTGAACTTACAAAAATAGATACTAGGAAACTTAACATGATCACTGGACCGTGAAATTGAGGTCAAGGACAAAAGCCATTAACAGACTGTCATGAACTACCTAAGACCAACCTACATACCATATATCATTGACCTACCACTTATAGTTACTGAGAAACTAAACTAAGCACAAAAAACTTAACATGTTCATTGGACCATGAAATTGAGGTCACAGACAAAAGCCATATAGCAGACTCCCATGTACTACTCAAAACCAACCTACCGTATATACTCGATTATAAGTCGGAAATTTGGGAGCTAATATTCATTTCCAGAGAAGGGATCCGACTTATAAGAGTAACCAAGAACCAAGGAGGAAAGTCGAGAACGTAAAATGTCCGGTAGTCACATTCAATGATGACCAAATACAGTTTGCCGGTATTCAACAATCATCTGGTTCTATTGACACATTATTTATTACTTTTAATAAAAGAAATAAGCATTTTTTAGTTGTTTTCTTACTAAATTCACGATGTTTTCATTTCAGCATCATGGAGGTACTTTATGTGTATTTACGTTTCACTATTTGTGTACTAAGTTGATTTCACTAATTACCGAAAACCAACAATAACTAACACCTTTCTCCTAGGAATGTCATACCGTATGTGACATTTCCAATACTGTTTATTATTTTTTTAACTTTAATTCCATATAAAAGAAATAATTTATATTTTAATACTAATTTTAGACTGGCTGTAAAAATTTTTAATATTGGAAACACGTACTTTTGATCTCATTTCGTTTATCATATCTTTGGGTATTTGGTCGTACGATATAAGTAAACAAACTTCAGTTATTCCCCCTTAATACGATGTCTTGGCTAGAAACGTGAATAAGCTGCTCTTAGCACATGTAAAATGCTTCACACGCAGCATTTACCTCATGTAGAAGACATTCTTTTATTCCAATGTACGCCATTTAATAAATTATAGCGATTTCATGTTGAAGTTTTGGTACACAACTTGACAACGATCTCCGACCGACTTATAATCGTGATCAACGCTAAATACAAAGTTTTTCTTCACGAGAAGACCTTCCGACTTATAATCGAACCGACTTATAATCGAAAATATACGGTATATACCAAATATCATTCACCTACCACTTATAGTTACTGAGAAAATGACCTAATCACAAAAACTTAACATGTTCACTAGACCGTGAAATTGAGGTCACAGACAAAAGCCATATAGCAGACTGTCATGTACTACTCAAGACCAACCTATATACCAAATATCATTGACCTACCACTTATAGTTACTTAGAAAGTGACCTAATCACTAAAACTTAACATGAAAGTTTACGCAGTCGCCGTCATACTTTGTACAAATATGTCTCGCTTTCCGCAACTTTCGTCGCGGGCGAGACAAAAACATGATTTCCCCTCTGTATAAGTTATCAAATATTTAGTTTATAACAGCTCACACTGTCACTAAGTTCATCATCTAATACTACAGTTGTCGAGGTAAGTAGCAATTGTTAAATTTTTTTAACCAATTCTACAGTTTCTCAACAGCAATTTAGTTGTCAAACTGTAGGATTTGTAGCCAAATGGCTAATAAAATTGGTCTTTGGTTACACTTGAAGGACTATAACATTTTTACTGTATAGTTTTCTCAGATTTTACACAAATGGACAATGACATCATAACACTTTAAGTCAATGAACTTACCTGGAAATAAATCATTTCCCAAAATCCTTCTAAATCAGTACAGGTTGTCTCTTTCTCACCCAATTTAAATTCACAGTTATCAACCAGACCTTTAAATTGATTGAATCTTTGTGCTACAAGTAACTGGCCCTGTCCAACAACTGTTCTTAATTGTCCTTTGACTGCAAAATACAGAAATATAGTTGGCGAATATACATGTAATTTTCAGAAATACATTGTATTATAAAATGTCCATGAAAAACAAAACAATGATTATAAAATGAAACCTGTCTTGGCAAAATCAATTTTGGACTAATGTTGTAAAGTAACTAAATCCTACACCAAATTAAACCAAGGCAATATACATACCATCTTCAGTTAGTCCAGGTGTATTCATGTTTATATCATCCCATTTCTGACAGAGTTGATTCAGTCTATCAGTCTCTGACTGGAGTAAACGTCTAAAGTAAGCTACATCATGTTCTTCGGTTTTATTGTTACCACCAGCTACATCATGTTCTTCTGTTTTATTGTTACTATCAGACTTGTCTGATTCCTGTGTTGTAGACACTTCATCAACCTGAAGCTCTGAAAAAAGAAAGACATGACAATATACCTCCACACTAAATTATACAAGTATATACATGTACATATATCTCATGTACATGTATACTATGTTTATGTCAATATTAAAATGTGATGTGATAATGTGCAGTCAGTGCTCAAAACTATTTCCACAAGTGAAGGGAAATTAATCTGGATTTCTTGATAAAACAGCCTCTGTTTGAAAAATTCCACAAAATTCATTTCTGAGCCGTTTTTAATTAAATTTGCACTGATTATTCCATCGTCCTGTGTAATCTGACATATTTTTGTTATCCAATACTGTGTCAGACACGTTAAACTGTATTACGAGGGTGACAAAACCTTTATATTCATTGATCAATTAAAAGATTTACAAGATACATCAAAGCAATTAACACATTTGAATGCAGGGTTCTAAACAAGGTGGAATTATACTGACGTACCTCTACAATGTAAATGTAGTTCATTCTCAAAGAAAATAACATTCCTATTTTTCAATTCAAGTATTTTCAGTGTTTAAGTCAGATGAGCATCATTCCATACTAAACTTTATCGGTAGCTTGTATGAATTTAATTTGATCTATAGAGACTGATAATCTCAGGATCAGCGAACTAGACATTATCATGAAATTTCCAGGTCACTGTGATGGCGTCATGTGCCGGTTGCCATGCTGACATCATGTTTTGGTACTATTTGTTGTGTCTGTGTTAGCGCTAAAGGTCGCCACACTCGCCAGGGGCGAATGATTGTTCCATGTGGCGATTAAAAAACTCGGTCTAATCGCCACTTTGGCGAATGAGAAAAATCAATATACGGTACTCGGAGATATCATGATATGAATAGAAAACTACCTTCCAAAAAACGTTCTTATGACCAGATCAGAAGATGAAAATAAAACTTAAATTGAAACCAATGACAGGTATTTCGGCATCCATTTTCCGGAATAGATATCGTTGAAGTAGTACAGTTCCGGTTTTTCATGTCCTTTTCCGTTGTTCTTTCTTTTTATTATCGTACTTTTGTTTACCTGATTCATGGCGGACATGAAATTCAGCGATGACTTCTTGCAATATTAAAATAATAAAAGTTTTAAACCAGTGAAAATTCAATCGCGAGTGTGATAAAATATATATGTTACAGGAGAGCATGACTCTTATCATTAAAGTGACTTTGCCACTTCACAAATTGAACCCTAGAGTGAGACCTGCCGGACCTCATTCACTCCGGCTAGCGCAGGTGAACTGAAGAATCAATCCATTAGCTAAATCAACCTTTTTACTATTGAAATCAGTTTCTACAACTTTAGTAGGCTTCCTCTCACAAGTAATTTGAATGTGTGACTAGAATTGACGAAATTGACAGCATTCCTACGATGTTGAGGAAATACTTTGAAATAATTTCATTTTTTGCATTTTGAAAACAAAAATGTCAAATGTTCTCTTTTTTTTTGTGGCGAATGAAACCTCAGCGTGGCTAATTATAATTAGCACCAATTAGCCACTTTGGCTAAAGGAAATTTTGGCCTACCGCTAACACAGTGTGTTAATGCACGTCTAGGTTGAATGAAGAATGCATATAAATTACTCATTAAAAATAAGATCAACACGCTAAATTTGAAATTTCAGCTTACTTCAATTTTTTTTTAGATAACAATTTTGTGAATTAACGATAAAAGAAATATAGGACATTTTGTTTTTGATACGGGCTCTGTTGATACTGGCCGTAATAGTCTGTATCAAGAACAAAATATCCAGTATTCCATATATATTTTGCATAGAAAAGCTTTTTTGATATTACTTGGTCTACTTTGAATATTTGTATGACTTATAATACTTCCATTAAATATAACTTTGGGCTGTTCCATTAAAATTTATGTGGGGAGGAGGATGCACTTTGTTCAAGGCCCCCAACAGTGTATTAAAAACTATTCAAACACCTACACCAAATGGATTTTAACCCCCCCCCCCACCAAGCCACCAAGAGAAAAACAAAAAATTTGCATCTCCCTTCCCATCTCGATTTAAATGGAACAGCCCTTGCTTAATAAATTTGTGTGATCAATAAATCAATTAAATCTCATTTACCCTGTGCATTATATTTTTGTGGACTGCATTGCTTCTCAATTTGGTCAACATCATTTACTTCCCTTTCTGTTACTGGTTCAGTGGTTTGTTCATCACAGGTGGAAAAGTTTAGAGTCTTACTTGGATTATACATTTCCAATTCATCTAGATCTAAATCAAAGTCCAAAGCTGGAGGAGGAGCTACGAACAAAACAGTTTACTTTCAAAAAAATAATTTACACACAGACGGAATTATACAAATTGAAAATGCCTTCCCCCCACTTTTTTTTAATAACAATCTCTTACTCTTAATTTTAATACATGCATATCAGCTTCACTTTTATATACCAACCTCCAAAATACAAAACTGCACATTCTTGAGCATAAAATATTTAGAGGGTTAATATTAATTTTGTTGAAACCTAAGGAGTATCTCCCACATGTATATCAAGCATAGCTCTGTCCTTAGCTGATATTGGCTTTCCTCTCTAGATCATATTGGTAAATTGTTCTCTATCAGTTTTTACACATAATTCAGTTTTTGGATTTCCAAATGTTTTGGATTACAGGGCCTAATCTGTAGTGCATTTAGGGGCCGAATTTCGGCCCCATTCCCAATAGGCAAAAAAGGTTATTTTTCCCAATTTAAAGGTGTAAAATTCCCAATTTCGTTTTTGTCCAACCATGACGTTAAATAGTTTACGTATCGGGGTTTATTTACATGAAATAGACTGGCACTTATCTTTTAGCGGTAAACCAGTCACCTGATATTGCGATTATGAAAGCTCCCGAGGAACGCCGAACAATTGCTCTGGTTCCTTCATTTCCGGTTTGTTTTTCCTATACCTACCTATATATCGGGTACCAGATTGTTTTGTCAGAGGTTGCCAAAATCGGCACGTAGTGAATTAATAACCTTATCTTCAGCAGAAATCAGAAATGTTTTCTTTACTTCATCACAATTGGAAATATAAAAGCCGTTTTACTAGATGTAGTGGGTGAAACGAACTGTTTGTTTTACTCCCTATGGACGTGAAATTTAATGTGTGGGTCTTTATATTTCAACTTGAAATGAAATATTGAGTACATTTCTACTCCTGTGATCGAGTTTAGAATTTTTTTAAACCAACAACTTCAGTAAAACTGCAGGCAGAACCCGAGATAGTTGACATTTTTAAGAATTATAAAAAAAAGCATAGAAATAAAAATGTTCAGTTTGCATAGCTTGATAAATTTGATTTCTTTATGCATACATGATTACTTTGAACGAACTTTGCAGTAAAAGGGGGGAGTAAATAGAAAGCATACATTATACAAATCAACTGTTGAACTTACTACTATTTTCCCAATTTTGAACAAATCGCGTGAAATTTCCCAATTTAAAAGGCACAGGACCCTGTGTACAAAAGGTGGGATTAACCCCTGGATTATATCTGCCTTGAAGAAACATAAGTTGTCGAAATGCGCATATGCAGAAAATAAATTCATGTTTACTTCAGTATTTTGTTGTTTAAATTGATGATATACTGCTAGTGCAATACAAACATCACGACAGACTTCCATTCATGTAAGAATTGCTTTAAAATGTTTGGAGTTTTTGCATTAGAAGGAAGATTACCAATTGTGTTTTAAGAATGAAGATCACAAGTTGTGTTTTAGTATCTTCTGGGGTAACTTTATCAATAGGGTGTGTAATCCCATTGATGTGGCACTGAGATTTCTTGATAAAATTGTCATTCAAAAACATTTTCTTTGGCGTCTGAGGATGTTAACATTGCAATTTTTGTTTGAAATGCAATTTACATTTTTGATTAAAATCCAAATT
>MJUU01001124.1:141886-161778 GCA_002080025.1 Modiolus philippinarum
ATGTATTTATATCATCACATTGATAAAGGGTAAAACAATTCATTACACAGAAATTTGTGAGTATTAGTTTTAAAGCAATAGAGGACACAAAAAGTAAACAATATTTCTGTATTTCATCTTTTCAATGAGATCATTTTAATATGCCTAATGGGAAGTCAAAATGATTAACAACTATAAAAGTGTTGTTCAATTGTCTTGCTAAATATGTGTAAGGAATCATTTAGAATTTAGTTTTATAAACATTGACTAAATCTCTTCATTTTCATATACATGTATATAGTATAACTTTAATTTCTTTTTCAAGTTTGTCTTGTCTATATTACATAAAGATGTGTCTAAAAAAGGTATGCCACCTATATATCTTTCATACAAATTTGACTTTATTCATGTATCAATGTTACATGCTTATTTCAACATACCATTCTTCTGGACTCTTCACAATGGTGTGATCATAAACAGTCTTTCTCCTTTTCTTTTTCTTGGCAGTTCGGTTTGCTGAAAGAACAATAGAATCTGCATCAGGTTTTATAAATCCTTCCAAAGAGCTCATTGATCTTCTCTTTGTGCTACGTGTAATTTTCCTGACTGGCTTGTTTTCATCATTGACCTCCTCAGACTGCTCTTCGGGGAGAGGTTTTGGTAGAGATTCAATGACAGCATTTTCCTCTAGCCCTGATGGCTTTGATTGTAGAGAACATCCAACACTTTGTACCTTGCTTGTGGTCTCTTTTAATTCAGCGTTTTCAGATTTTGGTGCTGGTTCATCATTTGAATGACTGTCCTTTTCAACTTGAGCTTTACTTTCAACGTCATTCATCTCAAAAACACCATCAGAATCTTCAGAATTTTCCCCTTTGTCAACTGGCTTTGTTTCTACCAATGTATCTGCTAATGATTTACGTGAAAGTCTCAAAGATCTCCTCTTAGGTGTACTTTTTTTCTCCTCTATGAAGCTCTGCTTTAAGTCAGCAATAGGTTTTACGACAGGTATATCCGATTTATCATCCATGTCAGATTTCACAGGGTCAGACTTCGGCGATTCTTCTACATGAACACTTTTTGATCTTTTAGAAGTTCTTTCATCATCACTAGGATTTTCTGTATCTGCTCTTGATCTTTTACTGGAACTTTTTCTAGCACTTATTGGTGTATTCTCTTGCAACTTAGTTGATCTTGTTCGTGGTCTACTCAGAGACCTTTCACTTGCCATACTACCTTGAGACAGTCTACGACTAGATGAGCGATCTAGAGTTCTCTTTTCTTGAGATAATCTTCTAGACCTAGATATATCCTGTGTCCTTTGTGTAGATCTTGTTCGTGCTCTGTTTGATTGAACTTCTGTTTCAGTATTTTCCACTTGACTTTGTGAAGTTCTAGTTGTATGTGAAGTATTTCTACGATCCTTCTGTCTAGATGATCTACGAAGAGGTTGGTCAAAGCTGGCATCTTTTGCTGTTTCCTTTGCTTTAAGTGTTTCCTCAGCATCACCTTAAAAATAATAAAAATTCCATTGGCAAGTGAATTGAAACTGCTGTTTTTTAGGACATTATATTAATAATAAATTTGAGCTCTCAGGGAAGATAACCTATCCACTGTCAATTTAAATCTTGAAATCTCAAGCATCAGACTAAGGCCAATTATACAGCTAAAGCTGCAAACTCCTGTGAATATGGTTTATGACTTTGGATGGATTTTTTTTTTTAAATCCAAATGACTATGTTACATGAGTGGTACAGAATAAACATATAATACCATGAATACCATTAATCTCGCCAAGACATGACTTACCAATTTTCACTTAATGAATATACATCTTTATATGGTAATCTGCCATTTGCCTAAGATTAACTGAAATCTAAATGATTGTACAAGAGAATTCTTAAGGGAATATGTAATGAAACAAACTTACTAACAACAAGGATTATATTCGTGAAATCTAAAGGTGATTCTAAAAGTAATATAAGGAGTTTTATTATTGACTAGATTGATGTTTATAAATATCAAGTACTCAACTTTCATGGACCTTAAAGTAGATAGACACTGTTGCGCTGCGCAATTAGAAAGTTAAAAAGTCAAATATGGGGTAGGTTTGATTTTTTGGCCGGAATAGTAATTTGACGGCTTTTCCTTTGGGTCGTCATAATTGAATGACAGATAAGAAATGTCACATTTTGTTTACTTTGCCACAAATTAACTCCCTTTTCCTGTAAATAAAGTTTATTCCGGAAACTTTGTAAAATATCTCCTTGGTGACATATACATTTTTTAATTGTAACCAATAAATTACATCATAATCTGTTCACAGAAAACAAATTCTCATGGAAAAAAAGTTCATTGCTATCAAGCTAAAAGTAGCCTTCACATATTTTCTCCGTGCATTCTATGTAGACTTAGGTGAAAAATGACTTAAAATGAGCAAACTTTGATCTCAATTCTAGAAAAAGCAAGTATGGTTTCAGATTTGGGAAGTCAGATTGGTTCTTCAATTGTGCCGACTTACAACAAAATCTCATTGATATGAATATAACTGCCTATCTACCCTAAAGAATGATAAACCAATTACCTTTAAATGTCTGTTCACTGTTCTCATTTCCTTGACTGAAAACATCATCATTGACATCATTTTTAACACTGTCCGAACTTTTTGGAGTGGAGCATCTGTAAATGAAAATCAGATGACATTTCAAATGCAAGGCAGATCTGCATATTTGTTTTGTCAAAAAATATACAAATAGCTGCTTGAACACGTTGAAACAAACTTTTAGCCGAGATATATAATGAGAAACATCGATGGGTTGTCTCCCTGTACCAAGTTAGTTATATAGTAAAGTTCGTTTATAATGAACAGGATTATAACGAAATCAGGCTTATAATGCATTAATTCAAATGTATATGAAGGCTTAATACAAATTTTTTATAACGAAATCAGGCTTATAACGAAGAGGATTTAAACTGTATTTTAATTGCTCAAAATTTACCTGATATAATAAAGAAAGATTGCTTAACAAACAAATCGTTTACCTGTCTTCTGTTTTGTGCAAATCATCGTATATTTCAATGGTAAAGTGCCCCTGACACTTCCAAACTTTAATTTTAAAACTTTAAACAGAAATCATATTTCACACTGACATTTACACAAAAAATTTGCAGACGATTTTTCGGAAGTTGGTTATTCTACATGGTTTCTCTTATAACTAACAATGCTTATAACAAAATAAAATCAGGAGTCCCCTGGAATTCATTATAAACAAACTCTACTGTATATGGTTTAAGTAAAGATGATTCTGATTTAAATATGATATACTCATTAAAACTATCTCCACTTTAAACCATACAAAACTTGGTACAGTGATAACCGACCAATGTTTCTCATTGCAATACTATAAAAGTTTTCACAGAATTTTTTATCGGCAGAAAGAATTACTGGAACTGCCAATATCATCGTTCTCCCATTCTCAGGTGTTAGTTATATGTGCATGCAACTTTTTAGCCAACTGACATTGATTAAACCTCCACGAAACAAAAGCTATATGATGGACTGTCAAGTACTATCCAAAACCAATGCACATACACAAAATGACCAAGAAAAAAAAACTTAATATGACCTGCCCATAAAAATTAAACATAAAAGTTTATGCAGCCACCACACAAAATTTAATGGCTTTATACAGCATATGTACAGGCTTTCCGAAAGTTGAAAAATTCTGCCGGTCATTTGGTGCGACAAGCAAGAAAAATTGCCGGACCGAAAGTGAACTTGCCGGACCATTATGACGAAAATCCGGAAAAAAATCGTGTTTTCTCCGTTCCGGTTCTTATGTACAAAATCGGAAGTCAGCCATTGCGATTTCGTAGTCAAAATTGGATAAATGATGTACTCTAAAGCAAAAATTTAATAAAGAAAGCAAGGAATGTTCTACTTTAAAGACTGGTTGAAACATTTTCTATTGACATGCAAATAAACAGGCAACAACCAATGGACAGATAAAATCTCTTGCCAGTCCTCTGGTCCGATACGGATAATTATTTGCCGATCCAGACTCAAAAATGCAGGTCAGGACCGACGGACCGGCACATTTCAGAAAACATGTACATAAAATTTCATTTGCCTTAAGCATCTGACTTTCAAATGATACATACAAATGCATGACATGTACAGTATAGAAATTATGAAAAGAGTCTACATAAATGTGGCTCTATTTCTAGACTTAATACTGAGGCCTCATTCCTTGTATTGCACTTGGAAGATGTCCTTGGTACTGGATTTGGCTTCCTATTTCGATATTTTTGGAAATGAATACTTCTTTTAAACAAACTTAAGGATTATGGCTTTCCATATTACTTGATTTTAATGCTGTTGATGAGAGATTACTCCTTGAAACGTGTACAGCATAACGAAATTTACTGTTTTTAAGGTATTGGTATTATTTGTATTGTTAACAAATAACAAATCTATGACATATCTTATTGTCCACCATGTCAATGGTGATTAAATGTCCAAATGTGACATTTGATAAATTTTGTCAGTTACTTCTTTCACTAGGTAAGGCCTCCATACCAACCATAATTTCCATTCTCTATGGGGAGCTAGTTTAATTCCTACATCAATGAAATAATTCAGAGATTGCATTCTTACCTTTTTGGATCTGTGCCTATAAAAGATGCTCCTCCATCTTGGGTAGGATTAAGAAAACATGAAGCAGAATTAGGACTTAGTGGCCTGAAGACGAAAGATGACAAATTAGATGGAGCATTGAATGTAAATTCCTCTGGTGCAAAAGACTGTCCCCTGGATGTGGATACTTTATGCAGATCTACTTGTAAATTCTTTTTCTGTACTGTCTTACTTTGTCCCTTTGCTGTAGAGATGGCACCTGTTAAGTCAAAGAACATTTCCTTCCTTAATGGGGAAAATTATACAAGTCTTACACAGATAAAGATAAAAGAACCTGAATTCATTTTCAAAACGTACTAACACTGTGATAGCTTTTCTCTTCTAAGATAATAGGACAGTGTTTTCAATTTTCAAGGTCAAAAAGCAGTGATGACGAAATTCAAATTTCTTTACAGGTCATTCGGTCTGGTAACCATGATAGCTTTACCAGACTGAAAAAATATTTACCAGACCAAATATTTTTCAGTAACACCATAATTTCGAACCTAACAGAAGAAGTAAATACAGGGAAACATTATATATTTGGTTTTCAATCTGTTGTTACATGCATCCCCAAGAAAAAAACTTCTTGTCAGTTTGCTTCCTCATCCACACTTTCCTCATCATCTTTACCAAAATACAAAACAATATATTTCAGTAGAGACAAATGAAATGTATTTTATATTTAGCTTCCTCTCTGGACGATGTTCTTCATATTTTTTGTTGTCGTTCCTTGTTTTTTTATATATATTTTTTTGCTCACTGACAATGTCTGAAGGGTTTCCAGGGATTTTTCTTGGATTTTTTTTAATGGAATTTTAATGTATATTTGGGATTTTTTTTATCAACAAAGATAAATTTTGTTAAATTAAATAATAATGAAAATCAATTGAATCAATGTTAATGTTTTTGTCACTCGACACATTCATTTATTTGACTTGCATTTTATAATTATGAAAAAGTTTAAATATTCTAATTTCTACCTTTCAGCTGCACAATTTGAAAGAAATTGCACTGAAAATTTTCAGATTGGCCTGCAGAAAGTGTAATGATACAACATCTGGAAAGGTTTTATTCAGAACCGTTTCCGAATTTCTTTGAACCGGAAGTCGCCATTTGCAATTTTGACTAACAGAAGACTGTTTTTATTTGATTTTGACTGTTCTGCCATGAATATTTACACAAAACATAAGCGGTACTTTGATTTAATGCAAGCTCAAAATGTTTTTTCTGTAAATAAAGTGTCAGTACATATGTGCTTTTGATCTTTGAACATTTTGACCACGAATTTTCATACCGGAAGTGAAAACAATAAAAAACAAATACGCATTTAGACCTGAAATTTTACAATACAGTCGGACCGACAATTTGAAATATTTCTGGACCTGTGATGAATTTACCGGACTTGTCCGTCGGTATTTCTGCATCACTGAACCAGAGGCTCCCAGGAGCCTGTATCGCTCACCTGGGTTTCAGTTGCCACAATCAAGGTAACATTGTAAGATATACAGTTGATCTTAAGTTTCTCAAACTTTCGTAGCTCAAACACCTCCAATACCTTGAACTGTTTTTAAAGTCTGATCATGTTTTACTATATTTCTTTGTTGGGCTTTTTTGACAGAAAACGTTCTTGCTAAGGACCACTCTTGACACCAGTTTTGATGTCGAGATGTTATTTTGTAAATGGCAGTCAACAAACAATTTTCAACATCGGTTTTGAAGTCGCAACATCAATATCTACTTGGAAATCAAATTTTATTGAAATCGGACAATGTTGAATTTTCCCGCCTTTTTTGGCGGCCATTTTAAAATTGTCGGTCAACAAACAATTTTTAACAGTTTTGAAGTTACGACATCAAGACCAATTTGGAAACCAAATGTCATTGAAATCAGATAATGTTGAATTTTCCTGCCTTTTTGACGGCCATTTTGAAAATGGCAGTCAATGAACATTTTTGAACACTGGTTTTGAAATCGCAACATCAATATCTATTTGGAAACCAAATTTCATTGAAATCGGACAATGTTGAATTTTACCGCCTTTTTTTGGCAGCCATTTTGAAAATGGCGGTCAAGGAACAATTTTCAAGATCAGTTTTGAAGTCGCCACAGCATGGCAAACATTTCATCAATTTACACTTAACCTTCATCTTCTATAGTTTTGGAAATAAAAGATGAAAAATACGAAAATTTTAAAAATTCAGTGAAAAAAGGGCAATAACTCCTACAAGGGTTTATGGATTTTCTTCAAAATTTCAGGGTGTGTAGATCTTGATATGCTGAACATTTTTGCAACTTACACTTGACCTCTATCTGTTACACTTTTTGAAATAAAAACATAGAAAGCAGCCACAGCCTGCTAAGCTCACCTCGTTGCGCAGCATTGTCACATGTTGCACATGTCAGTTAACAGGAATGGACTATAATCATTCTTTTTAACAGATTCAGTCATGCATAAATTGAAGTTTACAGTCTGCATCCGAAGCATTCATTATTGTCATCCCAAATTGCATCATACATACCGATATGGTTGCTAAGGGACATGTCAGTAAGCGGGAATGAACTTTAACCATTCTACCTAACCAAGTCGCTCATGCGTAAAATGTAGGTCAGAGACAGCATCCGAAGCATGCATTGTTGATGTCATCCCAAAATGCATCATAAATACCAATATGGTTGATGTGGGCCATGTCAGTAAGCAGGAATGGACTTCAACCTTTCTACCTAACCAAGTCGCTCATGCATAAAATGTAGGTCAGAGACAGCATCCGAAGCGTGCATTGTTGTCATCCCAAAATGCATCATAGATACCAATATGGTTGATGTGGGCCATAATTGATTTTAACCATTCTTCCTAACCAATTCGCTCATGTGTAAAATGTAGGTCAGAGACAGCATCCGAAGAATGCATTGTTGTTGTCATCCCAAAATGCATCATAGATACCAATATGGTTGATGTGGGCCATGTCATTAAGCAGGAATTGATTTTAACAATTCTTCCTAACCAAGTCGCTCATGTCAGGGATGATTTTAGCTCTTTTCAAATGGGTCCCCCGTCCAACAAATTGGGAATTTCGCATCGCGACAACTGAAATTGGGAAAAATGAAAATATATCAAATACTGCAACATACGTTTGTATAAACCAAGAATATGTGTAAGTACACACAACAAGAGTTTGAAGAATGAAAAGTATCATTACACCAAAGCCATTAAGACTATATTTTATACATTTTTTCAAAAATTAAGACTATATTTTATATAGTTTTTCAAATTACACCAGATTTGAATTTTATCAAGCTGATCATCAACGAAAGAAGTACTGCTCTTTTCCTATATGAAAGCAAATCAACATTCTGACAGAAATTCTTTGGTTGTCTGCAAATAAAGATGACTTACACATTTCAATATTATCATCAAAATCAAATCCTTCATACCCAACTTAGTGATAAATATACCTCATTCCATGAAATTTCTATGCATTCATTCATTAATCATACAGCAGGTCATTTCCACGTTTCGTTTTAACTAGTAGAAATGAGAGCACCCCATATGAAGTGCAGTTCCAAATTCTCATCCAGTTAAAAGCCCAGTTTCAGAAACTCTGATTTCAAGTCATAACTATTCAATATTTATTTCAATGCAAACTATATCTTTGGCAATGAGAGCATTTGCACGTTACCACATAATGGATGAAAGTCTCGAATTTTAGACACGACAACGAACGATAACAACACGATTTCAATTCACTTTACGCATTCTGAATTTCAAGATGTTCCCTTATGGACATTTGCGATCTCAGACATTTTGTTCATCTCCAGGGTGGTCGTAAATAGCGTAAATTGCATTATTTATTTACTTCTGGACGTTACTGTGATGTTTTGAGTAATTTCCGGTTCTGACAAAAGGGGACACGGATCGGAATGAAAGATTCACCGGAGATGGAAATGAAAAAAATCCGGATTTTTTGAACATCGTTGCCGCGATTGGGAATTTTCTTGTTTGGGGAATGGGGCCGCCGGGCGGCCCTAAATTATATAGTAGCGTCATCCCTGCATGTGTAAAATGTAGGTCAGAGACAGCATCCGAAGTATGCATTGTTGTTGTCATCCCAAAATGCATCATAGATGCCAATATGGTTGATGTGGGCCATGTCATTAAGCAGGAATTGATTTTAACCATTCTTCCTAACCAAGTCGCTCATGCGTAAAATGTAGGTCAGAGACAGCATCCAAAGCATGCATTGTTGTTGTCATCCCAAAATGCATCATAGATACCAATATGGTTGATGTGGGCCATGTCATTAAGCAGGAATTGATCATGCTCTACTATTATTGTATAATACTGTATTATATGGGAGAAGACTTCATAAGCTGGATAGGTTTGTGTCCTATCCCTTTTGTTCAATGAGCAAATAAAATTGTTATAAACTAATTGATTTTAACCATTCTTCCTAACCAAGTCGCTCATGCGTAAAATGTAGGTCAGAGACAGCATCCGAAGCATGCATTGTTGTTGATCCCAAAATGCATCATGCATACCAATATGGTTAATGTGGGCCATGTCAGTAAGCGGGAATGCACTTTAACAATTCTACCTAACCAAGTCGCTCATGCATAAAATGTAGGTCAGAGACAGCATCCGAAGCATGCATTGTTGTTGTCATCCCACAATGCATCATAGATACCAATATGGTTGATGTGGGCCATGTCAGTAAGCAGGAATGGACTTTAACCATTCTACCTAACCAAGTCGCTCATGTGTAAAATGTAGGTCAGAGACAGCATCCGAAGCATGCATTGTTGTTATCATCCCAAAATGCATCATACATACCAATTCAATATGGTTGATGTGGGCCATGTCAGTAAGCGGGAATGAACTTTAACCATTCTACCTAACCAGGTCGCTCATGCGTAAAATGTAGGTCAGAGACAGCATCCGAAGCATGCATTCCAGTCGTCATCCCAAAGTGCATCAGGCATACCCATATAGTTGATGTGGGGCATGTCAGTAAGCAGGAATGGACCTTAACCATTCTTCCTAACCGGGTGCAGACGCCGATGCTAGGGGTATCACATAAGCCCCCCTCACTTCGTGAGGTGAGCTAAAAATAAATAATGCAAAAATTTTGAAAATTTAATGGAAAAAGGGCTATAACTCCAAGATGGGTTTTCAGATTTTCTTCAAAATTGCACAGTGAATAGATCTCATCATGCTGATCATTTTTACCCTCATGTCAGATTTTTGATATCTGTAACGGTTTTCGAGTTATTAGCCAAAATCTGCAATTTACCCCTATCTATTTTTAGCAATGGCGGCCATGTTGTTCGACAGAGGGACAAACTGAAAACAACAGTTTGAGAAGCCATACCCTGATGATGATTCAGGCCAAGTTTGGTACATTTAGGCTTAGCGGTTTCAGAGGAGATGATTTTTGAAATTGTTGAAGGACGGAAGGACGACGGAAGCATAGTTATGGCAATAACTCACGTGGCCTTTTAGGCCAGGTGAGCTAAAAAGGTGGTTGTTCTACAATTACATGGCTTAGGCATTTATATCAGATGAAATTATCTGAAACCTAATATAAAAACAATCACCTGCCTCAAGAGAAAGGCGTTTTTTTTTATTAAAATAAAGGTGGTTGAACAGATTTTTCTGATAAAAATTGGTTGAAGAAGTTGAAAAAGATCTATATTTCCCCTCCAGTAATACCTTAAACTATGTTCCATACTGGCAGCCATCTTGGATGAGGATGAACATTAACAAATACAATCTTTGAAAGGACTATAATGATCAAATTTGATTCCAAGCAGTTTATGATCAATTTTTTCTAAAGGTGATCAAGTGGTTTCACAGGAGAAATTCTAAACATAGGTAATCAACTATTACAAAGTTCGCCTCGTTATGGCACATGGACATAGCGACCCAATTTTGACAGGGTGCTGACCTACCATCCCTGATGCATGCATACAAAAGTAAGATGATCCAACCATGTGCATCGACTAAGAGCTGAACTCTGACATAAACTTGAATATAAGTCGATAATGAAGACAATGAAGACCTAATTCTGTCTGGATGCTGACCTACCTACAAAAATGCATGCACATGTAAGGTTAGATGATCCTACCATGTAAATGTTACTTAGATCTGAACTCGGCTGTAAACTTGAATGTAAGTCGATCATGTGGATAATATAGGTTCCCAATTTTGCCTGGATGCTGACCTACAGACAAAGATGCATGCACAAGCAAGGTAAGATGATCCTACCATGTCCAGTTACTTAGATCTGAACTCGGACATAAACTTGTATGTAAGTCTATCATGCAGAAAATATAGGCAAAAGTGACCTAACTTTGTGTGGATGCTGACCTACTCTCAAATATGCTTGCACATGCAAGGTAAGACAATCTTATCATGTACAGTTACTGAGATATCAACTGGGACCTAAAATTAAATGAAAGCCAATCAAACGTAAATATAGGTCAAAGAGACCTAATTTTCTTTGAGGCTGTGAGATGGCCCAAGATGCATGTATGCAAAGTTTGATGACCTTACCCTTCATAAGTTCTCAAATATATTTACCTAATCAGATGCAGACGCAAACGTAGACGCGGAAGGTACTCCAATAGTCCCCCTCAACCTCATTGAGGCGAACTAAAGTGTAATTCCAATAGATTGGTGGCTACTTGGATGAGGTAGGAACATAAAAATCACAAACCTTAAAGCGGGTCATCAAGAACTATAATCAAATTTAATCAAACAGCTGTCAATGGTACCCCCATCACGAGCCTCACCATCTCTTCAGTAATTCAAGACACAGGTGCCTTATTCTGTGGAAAAACAACAGGCAAAAGCAGAACCCTAAGACCCCAAGTGTAATAAAGGAAAATATCCAAATTCTATCTGACAGTTATTAGACCCCTGTATCACCTTAGAACTTTACTTAATTCATATATCTCTGTTTGACCATTTAGCAGGAAAGTTTTACATCATTCTATGGCCTTTTCTGCGAGCTACTGTCTGGTACAATTCCAAATAAAAGTAGAGATCAATTACAAGTTCTGAACTCTCTCCCCTCATTAAGATGTGAAACTTTCTGGAAAAGTGTTTTTCTCCCAAGGAGAATGTCATGTATAAACTTGGAAGTTCTGTTTTGCATGTACCTTACCAAATTAACAAAAATTCTCCATTAAAATTATTATTGAAATAGTAGTCATTACCTATTCTTCCAGGTATTATTGGACATGCATGTTGACTAAAAATTAATTTATATATTCATCATATGCAGTGATTTTAGTTTTTTCTATTTCTGCAGTTGAAATATTTTTCAATTTAGAAATAATTCATGGCAACTGGAGATTTGATGAGATTTCTTAACAGATTGCAGGCCTTTAGTACCAGTGCACTGAACTAACTGCACCCTTTCCAACTCACTTTTAGCAGGAAGAACTTTAGTTCTTGTAACTGGAGCAGGCTGTACTGGTTTCTGCACTGCTTTAACCTTGTTTATTTGTGCGGGAGGTTTCATTGAAGGCTTTGTAGTCTAAAATAAATTGGAATAGTAAAATTACTCTTTGACAACTTTGAATTACATGTAATTATCAATCATCAAACCTAACACATTCAACACAAACTCAATTTTCTTTTATTTTCATTTCAATGTATGAATTTGGGGGTTAAAACAATATGTTATACAGTGACAGACCAAATGAACAAATATGGAGTCTTCTTGCAAGGCATCGGTCTAATTAACAAATCCAATAGCTGCATGAAATTGTGACATTTATACTGTTTTGAATGTTTGAAACTTAGCTAGTATCAAGAATAATAACTGTTGATAATGGCTACTATTATGGGGTTGAAATGCTTCTGTGGTGTCATTCCAGGGAAGAAACTGGAAAACAAAGAATCTGTTTCTCGACCTATCATTACTTTTATGATTTCTTATTAGCCCTTCCAGCATGTTATGTGTTTCGGATATTTTCGTTTCACCAATTTAGCAATTGATGCTTTGCTCCAGAAATTCAAAGGGAATGTCGAGCCTCACTTGAAGTATTTTGTGAACACTTATTTGATTTGTGGAAACATGAGATACAAAATTATAGATTTAGTTTACATTAAATATACAATGATTGAATATCAATTAAAGAAAAACTAGAGCTATCGCCGAATGGCAACCAATTATGCCCCCGCTCATTGAACCCTGAATCAATATGGCAAGTGCATATTTAAGTGTGTGACACAATACAGGTGTTGACACAGTACAAGTATGGACACATTGATATGCCTCCCCTTTTTCGAAAATATTTAAAAGGGAAGTTCTGAGCCTGAAAAATCAATTTTATGGGTGCTAGGCAATCTTCCTGTAAAGTTTCATCCATTTTGAGGCACTTTGAATTTTCCTGCCTTTTTCCAGTTTCCATAGCAACAGCAGCGATTTTGAAATTCTGAGACCCAAAATCATTTCTATGGGTGCTGGACATCCTTCTTGTAAAGTTTCATCAAATTTGAAGCACTTTGAATTTTCCGGCCTTTTTTTCAGTTTCCATGGCAACCGCGGCCATTTTGAATATTCTAAAAGATATGTGTGTGCACATCTACTTATTGTAAGTTATATTCCTTTGAAGTAGTTGGAATTTGTTTGCAAACTTTTTAAAAAACATGAATAGTTGTGTTTTTCATTCGAAGCACTTTGAATTTTACGGCCTTTTTTTCAGTTTCCATGGCAACCGCGGCCATTTTGAATATTCCAAAAGATATGTGTGTGCACATCTACTTATTGTAAGTTATATTCCTTTGAAGTAGTTGGAATTTGTTTGCAAACTTTTTAAAAAACATGAATAGTTGTGTTTTTCATTCGTACGGACAGACGGACAAAGGTAAAACAATATGCCCCCTGACTTTTCGTCGCGGGGGCATAAAAAACAAAACAAATACAAAAAGACCATACCACTGCTTGTTTGGTGTTGCTGGTCACTTTTGGAACTGACTGTTTGGTAACTGTTGTTGGCTTAGAGACTGGTTTCTTTACTACAGGGATTGTTGGAGGTTTAAATGTTTTTCCTGTGACAGGTTTGTTCTGCTTTACAGGCTGAAACTTGCAATGATTAGCAGGATTAAGTACATTGTAATATAAATATTTCTATCTAAACATTCTCTGAAAAGCATGCAGAAATGTTCAAATAAAGCTGATTAATCTTTCATCAGTAGATGCATATGCTTTAGGTATGAGGCTCCTGATTGAAATAAGGTCACTACATTTCTTGCATGACTGGTTCAGATTTAAGTAACGAGCCAGATCTTGAATGGTGCAACTTCCTTGAGTTCTTATAATACTAGTAACTAGACAAACATTCAATAAACGCACGAGGGGATTAGCTGTTGTTTCTGACTACCCCTTCTTTTGTTTTTTTATGAATGCAGCATGTGATATAAAATTGAACCAGAAGCTCATCCAAGCTTTGCAGATCTTTCCAATTGCCACAATTTTGTTGTTTCAATATAACTGAAAATTAATGTGTTTTGCATAGCTTACCAAGGGATAAAACTGACATGACGATTTACTCAAATACTGTTGAATGCTGCGTTTAACCCCATCCAAACAATCTGTGTTAAATAACAAGAGGCTCTCAAGAGCCTGTATCGCTCACCTGGACCATGGCTGATATAGATAAAAGGCATTTCCAAAAGGAAAAACAAAGCAAAATTTAGCAGAATACTTTTTTTTTTCTAAAATTACAGTATTCTTGTTTGCTTTCCATGGCAACCGAAAAATCCACCATCCATTACAACCCATAACAGAACACCATTCAAACAAAATTTGGGCAGGGGTTCCCCTTATAATCAAGGTAATACATAATGCTGAAATTGAAACATTCAGACCACAATTCAAACAAGACAAAAACAATATGCCCATAGATCCTCAATCTGGTGGCATAAAAATGTATGAGAGTGACAGACTTTAAAGGGAGACATGCTACAACTCACCATACAGTCACTTCAGACCAAATATATCAGATCATTACTACATACAAAAGCTGAGAAATCCTTTACACAAATTTCAATATATATGGCTATAATGGAAAAAAAAAATCAAAGTTATCGGCAAACAGAACGTAGATTAGTGACGGACTTGAAAAGGGGAGACACTGTAAAACTCATATTAAAGCTTCAGACCAAATATCATATAATAATTACATACACAAGCTGAGAAATCTTTGATGAAAGATGTTCCGGACAGACGGATGGACAAGGGTAAAATAACATTCCCCGCTCTGCTACTGAGCGGCGGTACAAAAATGGACAACTCCTGAACACTGTAGTGAGTAGAATTGTCAATGTATAAAGTGATTAATTTCAACAAAGCATATGGCAATGTCTGCTTTTACGAGACATTCCTTTTATACCTACTGAAACAATATTTTCAACACAGAAACACACTGTACCAATATTTCATTCAGTGTTCCAGCTAGAATTTCAAATGGGCAGAGAGCAAATCTTGAAAATGATAATTTAAAACTTAAAAAGGCATATCAAACATTGTATTTCATTTATGGCATTAACAGTAGCAAACAATAATGTGCGTCATCAAGTTGTAAGACTAAATGCTTATTTTCTCAGTAAGGTCTTGACTTTTCTACATTTCTCTCATAAATATTGACATTTTCTACAATTTCTGCTATGCTCAGGTGTAACGTTACCCGTAACTAAAGAAAATAAGTTTTTAGCCAGCCCCAGAACGGTAGATTATCTCTCGATTGAGGAAAATTCCTAGTTCACAACCCAGGTTCACAAACGATGGTCGATGTCAACGTAACTAAATTAAGGCACAAGACATGGTCACATGTGTTATATCACACCATCAATTTGACTGAATAGTTCAAATGATATAAAGAAGGATGAACCGTTTACTTTGCTCTCTTTGCAGTCTTAATAATAACTTAAAATCGAACATGTCGAAAGAAAAAAAAAGCAGCGTTTTACCGGAAGTTATCCTGAGATGATGAAATCGTGGTACACATATTCCAGGTAAATCGCCCCCAAAAAAAGTCGCCCCAATGCAAACATCGCCCCAATAAAGCTCGTCCCTAAAAAGTCACCCCAAGGAAAATTCGTCCCTAAAAAGTCGCCCCATGGAAAACTCGTCCCTAAAAGTCATGCCATGGAAAATTTGTCCCCATAAGCCCCCATATATGAAAGTCCCTACATTTCCTACAATTCCACCCTCACTTTCAAAAATAATGTGATCTGACTGTTTTAAAATTTGCCAGCTGATATTTAACATGCCAAAACCACTGCTGCCAAAATCCCGCTGTAAACAACAAATAATGCTTAATAAAGAACTCTTTCTTTTATTATTACTATCAGTTTTTCTCTAGAAAATAAAAATATCTAGAATTAAAATATAAAGTCCCTTTTTCATGTATGATGAAGAATCGACACCAAAGTAAAAAAATTATATTCAGCACCTCGTAAGCATCATTAATGCCAAGTATGGTTCAAAGCAGTTCAGTGGTTCTGAAAAAGAAGTTCTTAGTATGAATTTTCCCATTGGGTCCAATGTAAAAATTTAATTCCCCGCTGGCAGCCATGTTGGATGACGGATCGACACCAAAGTAGCAACACTTGGTCAGCACCTCATAGTCATAAGTATCATTCAAGGCAAGTTTGGTTCAAATCCATTCATTTGTTCTCAAGAGTAGAAGTTGTTCGTTGTATGCATTTTCCCATAGGGTCCAATGTTAAAATTTAGTTCTATGGTGGTGGATTTTCTTCAAAATTTCCATGTAGGTAGATCTTAACATGCTTAACATTTGCAATTTAAACTTAACCTCTATCTGTTATAGTATTTTTAATAAAAAATAAAAAACATCATAATTTTGAAAATTTTACGGAAAAAGGGCAATAACTCTAAGATGGGTCATCAGATTTTCTTAAAAATTCAGCATGGGTAGATCTTGTCATGCTGATCATTTTTACCCCATGTCAGATTTTTGATATCTGTCACGATTTTTGAGTTATTTGCCAAAAACTGCAATTTACCCCTATGTTCTATTTTTAGTAACTGCTGCCATGTTGTTTGACCTAGGCCATAGAAAATAACAAAATTGAAACAAGATACCCTAGTGATGATTCAGTTGAAGTATGATTCCATTTGGCCCAGTGGTTTCAGAGGAAAAGATTTTTGAAAGTGAGCTAACGACGGACGACGGACGCCAAGTGATGGCAAAAGCTCACCCTGGCATAGCCAGTGAGCTAAAAATTAAACGATATTTATTTTAATGATAATACCTATTGCTAATGAAACAATACATGTACGTGTCAACAATAAATTTGTACCTCTGTCATTGTTTAAATTGCTAAATAAACCTGTTTGAAATTGTTTCTAAAAAATTAGTAATTTTTAGGTTGGCACCAGACCAGCTAACTTTTATCTCCAAAAAATATCATCATAATTATTCGGGCAACTTTATATGCATCCGGGCAACCAAGTTATGTCAGCTGGTTGCCCGGGAAAAAATTTCCGGGCAACCATGGCAAACTTTTAATTTGTAGCACTGTTTAGACCTGAAAATTTACCTGGCAGACGGACTGACAACTTGGAATTTTTTACCGGACCTATGATGAATTTACCAGATTTGTCCGTCGGTCCAAAGATAAATTTCGACATCACTGAATTGGCTTAGCAGTTTGAGAGAAGATCTTTAAATACACATGTACATAGATCTATATTTGGATTTGTCCACAATTGTACTGTTTGAGGCCCCCAGGCAGCCTAAAACACTAGCGTTGCATCACATTGAAAAAAATATACTCTGTTATATAACTGAGCTTACCTGTATGGATGCTTTATTTGCTTTTATTTTTGCATCTAATTTTTCTAATTCTTTGTACTCAATATGAGTTACTTTGAATGGCCTATTCTTTGCCTTTTCCCTGGCATCCAACTTTTTCTTAAGCTGTTTTTCCTCTCTCCATTTTGCTAACTTATCTCTAAGAACTTTCTGCTGTGTTTCCCTCGAGTTCTCTGCAAAATTGGACAGAAAATTATAATGAAAATACAATTAAAAACATGTAGATTGTGTTAACTCTAACAGGGATATTTATACTATAACTAATCCGAGATTCTGATTATCGCAAAATATTCAACGAATGATCGAATAACGCAGTAATTCACGAATGCGCGCAGCGCATGAGTGAATTACAATGTTTTCGATCATGAGTTGAATATTTTTGATAATCAGAATATAGGATTAGTTATTGTTTTTATTATATAGATCTTATTCTGTAATATTTGATGGTTTATTTTAAGATTCATTGCATGAACTAAGTTTTCTATGTTAATCCGCTGAGACGTTTACTTAACGACGTTGACAACGTCTATTGTGACGTCACTTCCTAGAGTGAAATTATGGAAAATAATTTCACAGTTAACATGGTTAATTATCACTTTTAATTCACTGAGAAATTTCAATCTTTCACCGCAATCTATATAATAAACACTAATAGTGTATATCCCTGTTAAAGTTAACACAATAAAACTTTGAATCATGGTCGCCACCTGACCTGGTCACCTAACTTTCAATTTCAAAGACACAGCAATTTTCTTTAGGCACCAGGCTTTCTTTGCAGAAAACAAAGAGATGATATTTCTGATAAGAAGATAACAATTTAAGAACCATTCAATAGCAGTTTTAATGTGTAATTATTTGGAATAGTGTCTTGTGTACAATTACTCTATATCCTTTTCTGACAAGTTAGCTAAAATAGAAATTCACTTAAATACTAGACATATCAAAAAACTGCCTGACCAAAGGACACATCAAACTATACTTCAGACTGCCTGGCAAAATTTTCAGCCAACTGCCAGGTCAGAATTTCTGATTAAAAATTAATGCATGCTGATATTCTTAAATTGTGTCTGTAGGTCTTATAAATTTACTTATGCATTTGTTTAAGGTAGATTTTTTATAGGACCCGACTGTAAGAAAAGTAAAGCCAGAGACTGATGCATCACTGCTTAAAGAAATGTGTATTTCATTGCCTGTTTGAGCTATCACCATACTTTTATTTGCATGAAATCTACCACTTGACATGCAAAAGAAATTATGTGGATAGATCAACCAGGAAAAAAGATAATATTTATTTAAAAATTTATCAACCATGTATACTTCTATTAATATTAGGAAATTTTTTTAGGTACCCCACCTGCAGTGTTTTTTCTCACTTCTTTAGGACTTGGTCCAGGTCCCTTCGATTTGGGAAAATAAATGCGAAATGTCTCCATTTGGGAAAATACAAAACTGCATGATCAACAGTATTTTATGGACATTAATAGACCTATTACCCAACATTTTCTTTCTTTTAGAAAGAGAGTGGTGTAGGTTCCAGGGTGCTGGGCTGTTTTCATGAACATTTGGGTCTTTAGGTTAAGAGACATTTAAGTCTACTTCTTGGGGCCACTATTTTATGAAAATTTATTAAATGCAACTTGCAAGACAAATTCTTTTATTTCCTGTATCTATGCAAAGTAACCGGCCGTGTATATGAAATGGCATTTTATTTCTCGTACATCCGTGCACTGTGAGAACGATAATATTGTAACAATCTTGCCTTTCTGGCACTCAGTAGTGCATATCATAGGTTCTTTATCTTCATAATTATAGTCTATTTATTACCAGAACAAAAAAATAGTCTAAAGACATGGCTTGGTTCGCCTATCTATTTTCCGATGTCATGATTGTTTTGAAACATATGATCTTGAACTTTTAACAAAACCAGGATATTGCAAGAGAAATTAACGGCATTTTATTGGTTAGGAAAAATATCTTTATGATTATAGCTACATTTTTATATTTAGCAGAATGCTGTAGGAACTAGTGAGTACATAAACATTTCACTACACGAGTTGAACATGAAAATGCACATTTAAAGTATTTGCTTTGCTTAAATTGATATCAAATCCATGACACTAATTGGGAAAATTAAACATTATTTTGGGAAAAAATAAGTAATTTTTGCATTGGGAATGGGTCTGATATTCTGACGCAAATTTAAACAAAAAAAAAACCACACTGACATCATTCCAGGTAAGACAACATTTTGAAGTTGGAAATATACAACATTACCAATTGTGGAATCAAAGGAGGATATACAACACACGTCTTTTCCTTCAAGAAATTGTATAGATATAGAAGTGGACTTGCCTGGTATGGACGTCACAGTTACTTCACCCCCCCC
>MJUU01001125.1:15817-25990 GCA_002080025.1 Modiolus philippinarum
TGTGGACACATCTCCTCGAAATCCAATTAAGGGATTTTGCTGAAATTTTGCTTGGCTATTTGCAACCTAATGCAGTTGATCATATCCTGCCGCCATTTTGATTCGCATTGTTTTTTTAATTATGGCCTTACCAATGTTTCAACAGAGAGATGCTGAAAAAAAGTATGTTGTTTTGTTATTCTTGCTGTTTGTAAGAAAGATGCCAGATCCTCTTTACCATACAAAAGTTTTATGCCCCAGATCTTTAGATTGGGGCATATTGTTTTTGCCCTGTCTGTTTGAAAGTATGTCGGAAGGACATATTATGAGAAGGATAAGCATCTCATGATCAATTGGAAAAATGTCGCAAGATTTTGACCACTATCTTTAAAGCAGTAAAACAACGTAAATATAGTAATGAAGGTCATTAAAATTGTTATGACAGTGCAGTAGATATCACACTTTACTAAATATCAATTTTGTGAATTTCTGTAACTTAATTTTAAAGCTTTTATGTGAAAATTGTGGTGCATTTCTCACAGATGTAAACCAGAAGTGACAAAAAAAAATCAGAAAATGTCTTGATTACAAATTTCAATTATGTGTATTGAAGAAAGTACTTGCTATAATAAAACAAAATTTACTCTAGTAATGTAAAAGTGTTTCAGGTTTCAGAAAACCATCATTTTATCAAAATCCATGTGCATCTTTTTCAGTAGTAAGCTGTAAAGAAAATGCATATTAAACATCCCATCATATATTTTAATGCAAAATGGATTGTGTTTGAGTTGCATATCTTCATTATAAGTCCCGTGTAAGCCAAAATATATAGTTTCCTGTGAAATTGTGTCCAGGCCTGTTGTATTTCTGCAGTAATGTGCCAAAAGTTTTGCAACAAGTGACCTTTGCATTTCTTGTAAAACATGATCAGTTGAAAAAAATCTATATAATTCATTTCTGGACTGATTTTCATAAAATTTGCATTGATGAAAAGGTCTTGACATGTAGTTTCTTACAGTAATTTTTACAGTAATTCAATAGCTCTTTAATTACAATTGTTAGAGGCTTGATATTATATATGTTAATAGATCTAATGGAGGTAAGTACAAATCCCACTAAAATAATTTGAGTCAGGTCAAAGGTCAAGGTTGCTAAATGCAAATTTGATAACTTTAAAAAAAACTTTAACATTGCCTATATCTTTTCAACCAGATGTGATAGGACCTTCATATTTGGCCTGTTTACTGGCTCTCCTCTCAACATGTATATTATCTTTTTTTCCCTTTTCCTCTTAAATACTTACCAATGTTTAACTGTTTGATTGTTGTAATTGTTATGCTCATATTGACCCCTTTGATTGGGAAATGAATTTGTATTTGTATTGTTCATAGGAAGCTGGAACAGCATTGTGCATTAAGGTCAGATAAAACTTGTAGGGCTCAGAGGTGCAAAGGTCAAGCCTTAATTACAATTGCTAGAGGCTTCACATTTTATGTAAATAAATCTAAAAGAGCTTAGTATAAATCCACCAAAAAATCAGGGTTATGTCAAAGGTCAAGGTCACTGAGTGCAAATTCAAAAACTTTAACATTGCCTGTATCTTTTGATAAGGTCAAGGTCAAAAGGTCAAAATCTAGATTTTGCTTTTAGCATGTTAATTACAATTGCAAGAGGCTTGATATTCTATATGTGGATAGATCTAATGGAGCTAATCAGTACAAATGTCTACTAACCTTAATTTCTAGTGTATATTGTTATTTTTAGCATTAATTTTGTAGTGTAGACAGGATTGCTTATGGGATATAGTGTTTCACAAACACATCTACACAATGTAGTTAGCTCTGTGAAAATTTCTTCTCTTGATTCTCTGCAATTCGGGCAGTATAAGAGAAAATGTTCTGGTGTTTCTTCTATCCCACATTCCCATGAGTCATTAAGGAATAACTGATGTTGTGCTGGTATTTATTCAGCCTGCCATTTCCTGTCCTTAGTTCAGACATGTAAATCATAAGGTCTAAATGTTATTTGTTTCTCTGTTGTTTTAATTGCAAATTTTTAATAACTTCTCCCACAATTTTTAGCTCACCTGACCCATAGCATCTTCGCTAGCCAAGGGTTACGATCCGCTTCTCTCCTTTTCACCGTAGGGTGAAGATGAGAGGAGCGAATCATAACCCTTGGCTAGCGAAGATGGACCCAAAGGGTCAGTGTGAGCTATTGCCATTACTCGGGGTGTGTTTCGTCTGTCATCCGTCCGTTAATTTTTCACATTTTCATCTGAAGCAAATTCAACCTAATTTTACAGGAATGATGTATGGAAGGTCCTTAACAAAGATTGCTCATTTTGTTCCGATTCGATAAAAAACATCGTCTCAAGCACGGAACATAAATTAACATTGGACCCTATGGGAAAATGACATTTTCAACTTCTCCTCTGAAATTACAAAAGCAAATTCAACCAAACTTTACAGGAATGATGTACTAAAGGTCCTTAACTAAGATTGCTCATTTTTTTCCGATCTGATAAAAAATATTGCCGCCAGCACGGATCATAGTTTAACATTGGACCCTATGGAAAAATGACATTTTCATCTTCTCCTCTGAAACTGTTGAAGCAAATTCAACCAAACTTTACAGGAATAATGTAATAAAGGTCCTTAACAAAGATTGTTCATTTCGTTCAGATCTGATAAAAAACATGGCCTCCAGCACTGAACTTAGTTTAACATTGGACCCTAAGGTAAAATGACATTTTCATCTTTGCCTCTGAAACCACTGAAGCAAATTCAACCAAAATTTACAGAAATGATGTATGGAAGGTCCTTTACAAAGATTGTTCATTTGGTCAAATCCAATAAAAAACATGACTGCCAGCACAGAAATTATTTTAACATTGGACCCTATGAGAAAAATCACATTTTCATCTTCTCTGAATTCATCCAACTTTAGAGCAATGACATACTAAAGGACCTCAACAAAGATTGCTCATTTTGTTCTGATCCGACAAAAATCATGGCCCCAAGTGCAGAATTTTGGTTTAACATTGGACTCAATGGGAAAAATCACATTTTCATCATCTCTGAAATAGCTGAAGCAAATTCAACCAAACTTTAAAGTAATGATGTACTAAAGGTCCTTTACAAAAATTGCTCCTTTAGTTTTTTTGACAAAAATATAAGATGGCCAATGCAGAACATAGTTTAACATTGGAGCCACAGAGAAAATCATCTTTTTGATCATCTGGTCTGAAACTATTCAAGAAAATTTAACTGTATTGGAATAATGTATAGAAAGTCCTTTGCAAAGATTACTCATTTCATTAGGATCAGTCAAAAACAAGGGTGCCAATAAAGAACATTGCTTAACATTAGACCCCCATTGGTAAAAAAAACATTATTTTTGGTCATTGTGTTGGTCATGCATGGCATAGAAGCATTTTGTCAGGTGAGCGATACAGGCTCAGTCTCTGAGCCTCTAGTTTCTTTTATCAAGCAAGGGGAAACAATTGACAGAAATAATGTACAGAAATTGAGTTCACAACATCAAGAAGGCACTTTACGATATGAACAATCTTTTTACATGTGGATAAACTGTTGTCAGGCTTTTTTTGGTGACAATTAAACTGTCGTAAGATGAAATATACATAATTAAAAAAATCATTAAATTTATACTTTACTCTAATTTTAACCTCCTTTGTTCTCCTACAATATCTTAGGCTGTTTTTATTTATTTAGGTGGTTTACAGAACTGCCGATCCAATTTTTGGGGAATTTGAAAAATATGAACACAGTTTTGTATTTGTAAATTATTTCTGTATACCATAGATCTTCTAATCAAGCACAGAAAAACATAAATTTTTATACGCCCGTCTAATGACGGGATACTTGATAACCCTTTGGCCAATTCACTTCAAACTTTATAGAAGTATTGGGTATGATGGCCTGACGATCTGTATACTTTTTCGTGAAATTTCGATTTTTCTTGCAAGAGTTATGGGACTTTATTCGTCAATTTTTAGGCAATTTTTCATATGTCGCGCTCTAACTTGATAACCCTTTGGCCAAATCACTTCCATGTTTGTAGAAGTATTTGGTACTATGACCTGACGATCTGTATACTTTTTCGTGAAATTTCGATTTTTGTTGCCAGAGTTATGGTACTTTATTCGTCAATTTTTAGGCAATTTTTCATATGTCGCGCTCTATTTTGGTAACCCTTTGGCCAATTCACTTCAAACTTTGTAGAGGTATTGCATATGATAGCATGATGATCTGTATACTTTTTCTTGAAATTTTGATTTTTCTTGCAAGAGTAATGGGACTTTATTCGTCAATTTTAAGGCAATTTTTCACATGTCGCTCTCCAAATTGAGAACCATTTGGCCCATTCACTTCAAAATTTGTAGAGGTATTGGGTATGATGGCCTGACGATCTGTTTACTTTTTCTTGAAATTTCGATTTTTCTTGCAAGAGTTACGGGACTTTATTTGTCAATTTTAAGGCAATTTTAAACATATTGGCTTTACTTGACAATCTTTCTTCAAACTATGTAGAGATATCAAGCTTAATAGCCAGTTAAAGGTTCATTCTAAAATGAGAACCCCTTACCTAA
Organism: Modiolus philippinarum; assembly: GCA_002080025.1. Lineage (NCBI taxonomy): Eukaryota > Metazoa > Mollusca > Bivalvia > Mytilida > Modiolidae > Modiolus > Modiolus philippinarum. The sequence goes on from MJUU01001125.1 coordinate 20,409, forward strand.
ATTACATAAGTGACGACGGGCGTATCATGCGACTTGGCGCAGCTGTTTATTATATTAAGAGGTCAAGTAACAGTGATACACTGACAAAAAATTAAAGTGGAAACTTAATTTTCCATATGAGAATAACAACAAATGGCTTGACTTGATTGATAACTGAAAAGTTTGAGTTTTAGATTTAAAATTTTTCTGTCCTCCAACCCTAATTTTTTGGCTTATATCAGTAAACCTACTAATCAAATTAAAATGGCCTTAGGAAACTCATTTGTAATTGAGGGAATTATTATTACAGAATGTATCAAGATACACATCATAAAGCAAGCAAACTATTATCAATTTCCAAATCGTCATATTGTTACATCCCTGCCCTAGCAAATTGAATTATTTACACATTTTGATATCAAAATTGACATGAAAAAGAATACACCAATAGATGAATTTCATATACTGATACATGTACCAATAAAGAGCATCAATGAACTTATTTATTGCACTTGGGCATAAAAAAAGCCCAAACAGTGATTCATAATAAAGGCTTGAAGGTTCAGTTCAAATTCAGAAAAAACTTTTAGTGCAGATGATGCATCCATACAATGTCATATATTTAACAATACTGTGAAGCCTGTTTTATTGTATGGCTCAGAAAAATTGGGTGTTTAAAAAAAAAAAAACAACACTCTTTCATTTCTAGGTAAATTGACAAAATTTTTGTTGAGTCACTGTAAATACAAAATTTTGTAAATTTGTTCTTGGTGTAAGACTGATTTTATAGAAGTGAACTTGAGTGTTACCCTCTATTATATGACATATACTTAGCATAAATATAATTAAATACTAGTGCCATTTAATGAAGCAAGATACATTTTGTACCATTGAAAACAATTATATTTTAAAATTGGCTTTATTGAGTTGTTGTTGAACTAAAGATATCTTCAATACAGTGCACTAAATTTGTGTACTTGTCTTTAAACCATGTTCAAGAAATAAAAACTCCTTTAACACTTTATCCACCAGTGACGTTTATATGCGCTCTACTACCTAAGACTGTATTGATGTGCACCATGGCCCTCCATACATTTCAATTGCAAACTTTTTGTGCATATCCTGTAGCCTAATGGCAAATGTCAACAGCAGTTATGTGTAGTAGTTTTTAAGACCTTTTTGTAGTAATAACGGCTGTTAAAAGAGCTCCAGAAACAGAAAATCCAAAAAATCGTCAAATTTAAGGGAGGGTAGGCAACTTCAAAGATATTTCCGCTTGAGAAAAGAAGGTGAAAATGCTTGAACTTTGGGTGAATAATGTAGAAAGATGATTTGAGAATAACAGACATATCACAATTTTAGGAACAATCTCCCACAGAAAGAAACTGCGCCTAAATTCAGTGGAAAATAAGGAAATTGAGTGATTTTGACACTACCAGCTTTCCATATATTTCTCTGTCATGACCAATTCTTACGCTATTTTTGTCAAAGATTCAGAAATGAAAGTGGTGTCACAGGCTTAGTTACTGGCGCGAAGAAAAGTCGGTTTGGCACCACTTCCAGTTCTCTGGGACGACTTTAGTATGAAAAAACCATCAAAAACACCATTTTTAGGTGGGGTGGGCTGTTGCCCTCCACCCGCCGCCTGCACACCCCACCCCAATTTGCCTCCCATGCCGTCCTCCTCCATTACAGTCATACTCTGGGAATTATCTCCCCTGAAATACCATGAGAGGCACTACCCTTGAATAATTCAAACATCATATCTCAAGAAAAAATTCCATACAAGCTAAAAGTGTATTAAAGTTTAGTGTTTATACAAAGATGTAAGCTAATCTGTATCCACCAGACCATTTGTAAATTGTAAAAAAACATGATGAAAGGGACACATGCCCAGAGTTGTCTTTTCCATCTTTTTACATTGTTCCCTCCTTTGGCACTGTTCCTCTGTACTTGCAGCTTACCAAATTTTGTCTGGTTCATGTAAGGCCATAATTATAAATCAAAGCTCCGATGGAGCTGAATCTCGAAGCCCTGAAAATCTACTCGTGGCAAAACTTTGTAATCATACAAAGAACTGCTGCATACGTCTGCATGTATTAAGTTATTTCGTAATACGTGAAAATAATCGGATTGTGTGATTTCGCATGTCGATTTCATTGCTATAAATATATGCAATACACTGTAACAGGTAAACAAATGTTATTTTCATCTTTGACAAATTACTGCCCGAAAATTTCGTTGATCCGAGGCACAATATAAAAAAACGAGTAATTTGATCAACATGCGTATTGTTTTCAATTTAATAAAACAACACCGTATTCAACTCAAGAAAATGAAGAAATATAACTTAAAAACACAATGTATACGATTTTGAAAGAAACTTGCGCACTGTATTTTATCAGAAGCACGAAGATCATCTTTTAGAGCTGTTAATAGGCTTGAAGCCTCACATGATTTTTTCTTGTCATTTTAACATCTCTCCAGCCATTCCATGGCTTCGAGATAAAAATATATGAGCCAACAAAATCATACTGCAGAAGAAATTTGTCTTGTTTTTATATTTCTCTCTTTATTTTGTAGGGAATGTTTGGATGGGTTCACAGCCATCCAGTTTAAACTCAGATAGGCAATTAAAAGGATTTGTCATCACAAAGCAGTTAAGTGCTAGACATAAACTGAACCCTCTGTCAAAGAAATTTTCAGACTCTGATATTTTGACGACTAAAGAAAATAGCGGCCAAAAATTTGATGGTAGTCAAAATGGATGGTTAGATGGTAAATTAGAAAGACCTCAATCTGAAAAAGTTCGAAGCTTAAGCAAAATATCAGACCATACAGAACCAGCCATCATTAGCACTTTGAAAGTACAGAACCCTGTGGTTGGCTTTGTGAATAAATCAGAAAAACTGCCTAGTCAAAAAATATCCTCAAATTCAACAAGAGTTGATGTGAAAGGTAGTATTACTAATTTTGTTACTATGGATAAAAAAGGGAAGTCAAAAGATACAGGAAGTTTTGATCATTTAGATCGATGGGTTCATAAGAACGAACCATATGTTCAGGAATCAGACATTCCTCATGGTCAGCAAGACAAAATAAACGAAGATGGAGTAAAACAGTCATCTACAGAACCCGACACATGTTCGAGTGTTACCAATGTTGATAATGATGCAGAGGACAATGAGTCAAATTTAACTGAAAAAGAGTTCGAGCAGCGTAAAAAGGAACATATGGAAGAAGTAAGGAAAGCATTAACAGGAATAAAGACGCATCATCAAGATAGAACACCAGAGGGATATTTCTCAGAGGCTTTCAGAAATGATGTTTATACCGTATACCAAACTTATTTTGCTTTTAAGAATTGCTTATTGAAAATGAGGCATGAATTTAGAACAGAAGCTGCTGAAGCATTTTTGCATCCCGATTATAATACTGTCAGCATATTTTGTAATTTGATTCCCTGGATATTAAATAAAGGTTATCGAAACTCAGAAGGAAAACCGTTGGCTGCGTTGTTTCGTCCTCTAAAGAACATGGTATTTCATATTCAAAATATGACAGACTTTCACCAACCATGTTGTTTAAAAGTTATGGAACAAGAAGAATATATTACTTATATGATACAGAAATTAAAAGAATGGTCAGGACCACATTTGAAGAAAGAACTCAAGGCAAGAATATAAATATATTATTTAATTTATTTCTAGACGTTTTCATATTGTCAAAAAATGGTTTATGTTTAGTGAATATAGTTGCTTATGAACCAGATTTTCAATTTTCACACTTATTTCAAACAAAGGGGAATTTTCTTTGATATTTTCTTTTTAGCTCACCTTACCCAAAGGGTCATTGTGAGCTATTACCATCACTTGGTGTCTGTCATCTGTCCGTCATGTGTCCATTTAACTTTTCACATTTTCATTATCTCCTCTGAAATTACTGAAGCTTATTCAACCAAACTTTACAGGAATGATGTATGTAAGGTCCTTTACAAAGATTGCTTCTTTCTTTTTGATCTGACAGAAAAATGGCTGCCAGCACAGAGCTTAGGTTTAACATTGGCTCTATGGAAAAAATCACTTTTTCATCTTCTCTTCTGAAACCATTGAAGCAAATTCAACCAAACTTTACAGCAATGATGTATGGAATGTCCTTTACAAAAATCACTCATTTCATTCCGATCCGACAAAAATCTTGGTCAGCCAGCACGGAACTTAGGTTTAACATAGCACTCTATTAGAAAAATAACATTTTCATCTTCTCCTCAGAAACCACAGAAGCAAATTTAACAAAACTTTACAGGAATGATGCATTGAAAGTCCTTTACAAAGATTGCTCATTTCCTTTCAATCAGACAAAAAACATGGCCGCAATCACGGAACTTTGTTTAACATAGGACCCTATGAGAAAAATCACATTTTCATCTTCTCCTCAGGAACCGCTGAAGCAAATTAAACCAAACTTTACAGGAATAATGTGCTAAAGGTCCTTTACAAAGATTGCTCATTTCATTCTGTATACACTTAATGATGTATATAAGGTCTTTTGCAAAGATTACTCATTTCAAGAGGATCTTACAAAAAAACTGGGTGCCAATGGTGAACATAGCTAACATTAGACCCCATTGGAAAAAATCATTTCTTGGTCATGCATGGCATTTTGTCAGGTGAGCAATAAAGGCTCAGTTTCTAATTGCTCATTTGTAACTTGAAATAAACTGGAATGGTTCAAACAGGTTTTGAATCTTTCTGAACTTATTATGAGGTTTGAGCAAAGCTCATTGTTGAAGGCCTCATGATGACTTCAAGATGAAGAACAACAATAAAAGCATTGTTCCTTTGTTTGGATATATCATGTATTTGTAGAGACTTCGTCTCATCTGCATTTACTCTATATCCTTTCATTGTTTAGCAAATACTGTAGATTTTCCATTCAAGGACAAGTGTACACATGTATGTTATACATTCACAATAGAAAACAGAAGAATTAGTCATATGGAATGTTGGGAAAATGATTCATAGAAAACTGACAAAACAACAAGAAATTACACATGGAAAAAGTATTAGGATGTTTGACAGGAGGAATTTTATGAATTTTATCATAAAAATAACAAGTAAATCCTACTTTCTTTGTACTAATGTTGCCAAAAACAGAGAAAAACAGTAAATCCTTGGTATTATTAATTTCATTATATAAAAGTTACTGTAAACCGACTTACTACTTGACGACCTTTTTTGCAATTTATTATTTTGGGTTAATTTGACAGCAATTTTTAGCTTGCCGGGACGAATGTCCTGGAGAGCTATTGTCATACCCCCGGTGTCGGCTTCGTCGGCGTTGGCGTCGTCGGCGTCAGCAAAACTTTAACCTGGCTTGTGGAATTGAGACCTGAATAGCTAGGATGTTGATATTTGGTATGTGACTTCCTTGTGATGAGAGCTTTCTTCTGGTACTATACTTGTAGATCTTTTGACCTTGACCTTGCCCTTAGGGCAATTTTTAAAAAAACTTTAACCTTGCCTCTAGAAGGTAGGCTTTTAGTGGTAGGGTGTTCATATTTGGTATGTAACTTCCTTATGATGAGAGCTTTCTTCTGGTAC